>NC_061165.1:49780299-49867799 GCF_022113875.1 Hydra vulgaris
AACTTTTGTTCTGTCTTAGATGTTGCAAATATAAACAACATTGTATTAACCTATTGTTTAACTTTTTTTTTACTTCTATAATAAAAATTTAAATTTAAAGTAGAGATGCCACGAATATTCGGCCGAATATTTGGCAACACTTAATTATATTGAGGGCTCTGACCTGCTTTGTTGTAGTGCATGTCAACTACTCTGTGGGCATTTATAAATAGGTTGTGTCACAGCTTGCATTATTTGTTGACTGATACACCAATTATTTTAACTACAGTTATGCATAAAAGTTTCATACTTTTCAAACCATTCAGAGAAGTTCAAAAATAATTAGCTCATGTATATCTTGGACTTCTGAGGTAATTTCAAAATATTCTATAGATTAAATTAGCATAAAAACTCTAAACTTATTAAAAATGTTATTTTCACAACAACCTGAACTTATAACATGGTTTAACCTAAATTGGAAAGACGATTAAACAATTACCTTTTTTATTAAGTCGCCAAATATTCGTGACATCACTAATTTAAAGGCAATAAAATTGAAATATATTGGCGCCAAATTTTTGCCACTGAAATAATGTAAACAAATAATTTGGCATTTCTGTTAAAAAATAATTTGTCTTTGTCAAAAAATGGCTAATTCAGAAAAAATTCATGGTGATTGCAGAAAATCTATTTGCTTTTTGTATTTGAAGAAAAGTGATCGCATTTTAAATAATTAGTCAAGAATATTTGTCTTATAAGTGTAATATTAATTTCAATGATCAGGTAATTTGCTTTGAAATTCATGCAGAAGCAAACTACAACAACTTGATATTGTTAGTATTATTGGACAGATACCAGACTTGTACAATTTTAGTTTGATTATCATTAGCCATCTACAAGATATTATGGTGCTAGCCAGTGTATAATTTGTAGAGTGGCCATGTCAAAGCTCAATGAAAATCTGTCAGATTGAGCTTGATATATTGAATCAAAAAAACAAAAGTCTACCCTGAAACTGATTGTATCAAAGCTTTCAGTCCCAAATCTTCATCATCACAGCCAGCTGAAAAAAGATGCAGTATTTGTTTGTCAGTACTTGTGAAAGGACATCCCTGCTTTTTTACTATATGTACAAGGCAGCAAAATGTACTGAAACTTGCCGTAGAAGACTGTAAGTGTGCTGAACAAATAGCAGTTGATTTAATCTCTAAAAAAGATGTCTCTCCAGGAGGTACTGTCAAACTTAGTCGAGCAAACGAAGGTATATCTTTAAAAGTTCTGCCAGAACATTCAGCGAAGTACAAGCAGCAGCTATTTACTGCTGAAAAATTGGTCCAAGTTCAAAACAGTACGAATCTCTTCAATGTTGGTGTGAAAAGGCTTGCATCAGCTCTAAACAACTCAATGGAAAAAAGAGCTGTAGATGTGAACCTTGACAACCTCTGGAAAAAATTTGCAGATTTTTTCATGATGTCAAATGTTGTCATTCTGGGTAAAGAGATTAAAAACCAAGTTCGAATAGTTGTTCACTGCAAGAACTTGAATGCTTTAATCAACCATGTTCTCTAAAGTAAAAGGGTTTACATCACATTATTTAGTTAAACATGGATTAAATGGAGGTGGTTCATTCTTGAAAACTACCCTAAGTGTAATTGACACATATTCCAAGCAATGTTATACTTAAGGATCATCATGTGTCCAATTTTTATTTTCTTCTGCCCGGGATGGTGGTGTAAAAAAAAAAGCTAGTTGTTGCTGCTGCAGAACATATTCCTGAAACATATGAAAGTCTTAGACAATATTAAGCCTCATACAAATTGAAGATGTCTTAAATAATTTAATGTGACATGAAAGTAGCAACATTTTATGTGGTATCCAGTCTCACTCAAGCTAACATCCATGTTGCTGGTGTGATGTCGAGTCTGACAACCTTACACTCTGGCTAATCAAGAACATTTCTTTATGCAACAGTTATGCTGGATTCCTCAATCCAATGCTGGATTCTTCAATTCAAGCTCAAAACTTCAATCGGCTAAGAATTATTCAAATGTTGTTCATCCTCCATTAATTAATCCCTACAGACAAGCTGAGCTTATTCTTGATCTAATTCCTCCAACGGAACTTCATCTTTTTCTTGGAATCTTCAACCATATTTTTAAGCAACTCTTTGAAATATGGGATCAAGCCCAAGAATGGCCAAATCTCTAATGCAAGCATATCATGGGGACAGTTCAATGGAAATGAATGCAACAAACTGTTGAAGAATATTGACATCCTTCAGAGTCTTTTCCAAAAGATCTGTTAAAAAAGCTTGTTTTGGAAAGATCTTGGAGGCAGGATTCTGTCAAAATATTTCAGAATTCAAGCATATTTACCTAGCTCTTGAAATTTCAGTTACTTCCAAAGCACATGCAATTTTTCATCACATTAAGGAATTTGCTGAAAAAATGAAACTGGGCTTGGAGTTTTCAGTGAGCAAACCACTGAATTGATACATGCCCAATTCAAGATCCACTGGCAAAGGTTTAAATAGCAACCTTCTCATCCTGCATATGGGGACAAACTTCTGTTGTGTTATTGATCCTAACAGCAAACACATTTGAAATTAAATTGTTGTCGATTAAAATTGTTGTCGATTAAAAAGGAGAAAAATCTCAGTCAGAGTATATTTTCGTGTGTGTAATTTTATTTTTTTTCCGTGTGTGTAATTTTTATTTTTTTTTCGTGTGTGTAATTACTTATTTTTTTTTCGTGTGTGTAATTACTTTTTTTTTTTTCGTGTGTGTAATTACTTATTTTTGTCAGAAAGTCTCAAATTTGTATTGGTTTAAGCTACTTGGTAATTCAGTGTATATAATAAAATAAAAACTTCAAATGTAATTTTCTCCTGTAAACAAAATTAAAAGATTGTAATTTTTAATTTAAGGTCCCAATTACCTATAGAATCACCCCTCCAAGGGATTTTTCGGATCATTTCTGAAAAGGTTAGAACTCTCTTTTGGAACACTGTGTCTTTATAATTTATATATATATATATATATATATATATATATATATATATATATATATATATATATATATATATATATATATATATATATATATATATCCAGTACTTACCCTGCTGCCTTGTAGGATGTGTTTTTTTTAGGAAAAGACTAGGAAAAATAAATTCTGACTTAAAATCTCCCTGCCTTGGGGCTCTTAGTTAAGTAAAGGCTAGAGATTAAGAATCAGTCTCAAAAATACTCATCTTGGGCAGATGTTAACTGCACTTTCTTTAGCTACTTTCTTGTAGAAGGCTTCCTAGGCAAAGACTTTAGGGATAAGCAGAATAATTATGTTAACCAGCCCTGAACCCTTTCTTCATCTTTTAGGCTGGTATAAATTTAATTACATTGTCTCCTGACTATTTTCCCAAATTTAATTCCCAATAGGTTTAAAACTCCCAAATTTCAATGACTTGTCAAAAAATCAGGTTTGAATCCTCTGACTATTCTTAAATGTGCTTTTTAAGAACCTTTGTTCTTTATTGTTCTCCTTTATCAGACTCTGTTCTTTATTGTTTGCACCTCTTCACTCTTTTACCTTTCTCTTTGTTCTTTATTGCTCTCTTTTTTAAAACTGCACTTTTTTTAGATGTAATTTCTTATCAAATTGACCATGCTCTTTCCTTTAGGTGGTTCCAACCAGGCAATGATCTCTATAAATCTTTCACTTTGCACTTCTTTGTCAGGCTCATCCTATCATTGCACTACTTACTGCTACCCTAAAACTGACTAAGATTCTATTCATGATTTTCTTTGAAACAATTTTTGGGCTAATGCGGCTGATGTCTTTTTTCTCCCTGCTTATAAATGCACCTCCTACATAACTTTGTAGAATCAGACAGGTATGGAAGCTTTTATACCTTCTCACCGCTTCTATTTTAAACTCATAATTGCCATAATTGTTATCTTTGCTTTCATCAAGGAAGTTCAGAATTTTATTGCGATAGAGTTTTTAATAGTGTATTGTTTTTTTGTTTATTAAAGATAATTTAGAGTTTTTTTGTTTTTGCAAATCCAGTAAACAGCTATCATCATCTGTATCATCAGTATATCTTTGTATTTAAGAGGAGGATTTAATTTCATTGCTCTTTCTTCGTGGTATAGTAAAAAAGATTCTGCTTGTATGACCATAATAGAAAGACCTAAAGGATCAGAATTTTCTTAAGAATTTAGTTCTACATGATCTATTTATTACATCACATAAATCTGTTACACCAAATGAAATGTGAATTACATCAAATAAAATATGAACCTCGGTTTTGTCATGATTTCATGAGTTTGTTTTGTTAATAAAAAGTAAAAAAAAAAAAAAAAATTAAAAACATGTTTTGTTTTTGATTTATACAGGTTGTAGTTGTTTTTACTAAGTACTTATATACTCCATAGTTATAAAAAAAGTTGGTTTAACTATTTTCATAAGATTTTTCAATTTTGTGAGTTTTATTTAAACTATACATAGGGGGTGGTATGGGAAGACATAGATATATACTATTGCACTCTGTTTTTGAAATATTTACTTTTTTTATTAAGTTGTTATAAAGGCTTATTACTATTTATTTAGTTGTAAGAAAATTGTTCTTTATTAAGTTGTGAGAAAGTTTTTAGACTTAATTGCATAATTAGAGGTAGAATCTTCGTTTTCACTTTACATTGAATCTTTACTTCTAAAGTTTTGTTGCGTTTTTACACAATCATCAGGGTTGCCATCTGATGTTTTTTTAAGCCAGATTTCTCAAATCTGGTTTGTTTTTTTATCGTTTGGCTTGGAACTTTTGTTTTGGTTTATTTTAGAAAATCTGGTTTAAATCTGGTTTATTTTAAAGTCTTTGGTCTTTTTTTGTTTTCTCTGATATGTTTTTTAAAATCTGGTTTAATTCTGGTTTATTTAATAATAAATCAATTTAATTAAGTTTTTGTTTCATGAAAAAAGTTAATTTAAGGGAAAGAAAGATTTCTATTTTTTCATTTTATAGAAGAACAATCAAGTTTAAAATAAATGAAAGAAATGCTTACATTAAAATCTTAAAACGTTTAAAACTTTTACTTGTAATGTAATTAAAATGTTGTTTTTATCCCTTAATTGCCAAAAACATTAAAAAATTCTTACATTCAAAATGACATTTTTTGAGAAAAATCTGCCTGTAATGAATGTTGTTTCCCAAGTTGAAAAAGCCATTTCAAATCTACAGTTTCATCTTATGGATGCAAAAAGTGAAGAAATTAAAAATCATTACAAAAATCATCATTAATCATAAATTAATTGACATTGCATCATTAGTTAATTAATTGCATCATTAGAGAATCTCTGCAATATAGATGCTTACTGCTATGGCTGTCTATGTGTTCTGTTTCTAACTATTTTGTTGAGTCTTCTCACAGTTCATCTGCATATAAATCAGACTAAGAAAATATCAAACTAAGCCTTGCATGCAGTTATTTGGATTTAATTATATTTAATATGGCAAAAGATTTTTTACTAGGATATTGAAATAATTGAGTCAATTATTGCAAAGGTTGGAAAAGAAATCTATATTTATATGCAAGCAAAAAAAAATTAATATATTTTACAGGTTGATAGTGTCGGATTTTGTATAGGTGTTTGGGAGTGAACTACTTTCCTCACGCCACTTTGAAGGCTGGACGGGCATCCCATTAAACATTCACTAAGTCATTCTTCTCCTCTTCCCTCACTCTCTTACAAATTAAATTTTAATATTCAAGGATGAAATTTTTGGATAAAAAGGCGTTTTTTCAAAATTTATATTATATACAAGGATTTAAAACACAAAATGATGATTTTTCCTTTTTTTTTTTTTTTTTGGTCTGGTTTATTTCTGGTTTATTTTTGTTTCATTTTTGGCTTGTGCCTGAAAAAAAACCTGGCAACCCTGTCAATCATTAACAATCATGATAACAATCATTACCTTTATCAAACAGATTTATAAGTCGTGTACCAGAAACATTACCTTTATTAAACAGATTTATAAGACATGTACCAGAAAAAATCTGCACGTGTTCTGGTGTGGTGTTTACGGAAACCATACATTACGTTAATTGTTTTAAAATGTCATTGTATTAGTCTTATTCAAAATTTCAACAACTTTCTTATTAAAACAATTTATTATAATTGAAATATCGTCAAATCAAGATAAAAAGCGAGAAAAATTTTGCATTTTCTGGTTGAAAATCCTGTTGCATATAAAACCAATAATTTCTTAAGAGTTGCAAGTTGCTTCGAGAACAGTGAAAATCATTGTTAAACAATTTAAGGTACACACAACAACACTGATACTATTAAATAAAAATCAGGAAGTGGAAGTTTTGCTTGAGGAGATTTTTTTTTTAAAATGAAATATGCCTTAGACAGATACCGGGAGATTTCTGTTCGAACTTTAGCAAATATATTTAAGATAAGTGTTTCCACTATACAGAGTGAAGAGAATTGTGGACATCGTATATAAAAAAAAGTTCCTCGTCGTGAAGAAAAGCAAGAAATGTTCGAAAAAATTCGATGTTCGAATCTCTATAAAAAATTACGCACTAAAAATTTTTTTTTGACATTGGTGATGAAACTTATTGTGCTGCATATATCCGATCTCCAGGACTTCAATATTGTGCAGCAATTAATTGCAAGAAACTCAATTCCAAATATAAATGTATTGGAATGCAAAAATTCACTGAAAAAATTCCTAGTTTGGCAAGCAATTAGTGATTGTGGTGAAAAAAGCTCTTGTTTTGTACTATTATCACCAGAATACACATCAAAGAATACCTCAAGAAGTGTCTTTTGCTGTTTTTAAGATCTCATACCGGTAATCCGTTATTTTGGTTCAATTTAGCATTATGTCGCTACTCCAGGACAACTTTAAACTGGCTTAGAGAACATAAATTAGGTTTCGTTAATTAGATTCTATAAAGTCCTATCGAAAGATATTGGGCAATTGTAAAAGGAAAACTAAAGTTTAGTGTACAGGGATTATCTTTTTCCGGATGTTTCCGAAAATTTGTATATTTTTGATTTTTCCGTACATCTAAAACGTTTTCTATACATACAAGTTTAGGCATAAATTTTTTTGGTATATTTCTTTACTAAGCTTTTTCACTCATCAGTCATACAAAACTAAGAAAAGTTTGAAAAAAAGTTACAAGTAACTCAGCTAAAAGCAAAATTAAGAGAAAAATATATTCCGGATTTTTTTTCCGGATATTTTACCCAAACAATTCTCTGGATTTTTTAAAATATGGTCTGGATGATCTATAAATGTAAAAGAAGCTAAGAACAGCTGAAGATCGTGCAAAAGCTGATGCCGAGTGTGAAATGCAAAGTGAGTGCGCTCTCACTTAACCAAATTTACAAACTTACTCAAGTGAAATATAAGAATAATAATAAATGTACTTTCAAAATATATATAACATCCGATATTGAAATACAATAGTTGAATAAATATTCTTTAAAACATCCGCGCAGATTTTTTCTTGCACTTAAGTATTAAGTGAAGAAAATTTTGTTAAAAAAAATTATTTTAAAGCGAATTGACTATGATGCACTTAGGTCTACCGAATAAAGTACATGATTTAAAGTACACCATTTAAAACCAACCCAATAGAATGCACCATTTAAGTTCCACCCAGTAAGATGCATTATCTAAGGTCTTCCTAATTGGGTGCATCATTTATAGTCCACTTAATAAGGTGGACCATTTAAAATGGTGTATAGAATAAAAAATTTCACCCAATAAACTTTTTCAGAAAATATTGTATCTGGGATAATAGTTTTTATTTAAGGAATTTTACAAATCAAATAATTTACATTAAATGTAGCTCTTTAAAAAAATTTGTTTAACTCGTTTTCAAATATTATGTAATATTGACAGTATTCTAGGAGAAAATATCCATAATAATAATAAATACTTTTAATTTTTTTTAAAGGATTTAACAGATGAAAACGTGTTTCTAATGATTATTGCTAACAAAATCGACCTCGATGAGAAAATTTCATGTGAAAAAGGGAGAGAGCTTGCAAAGGATCACGACGCTATTTTCATCGAAACTAGTGCTAAAACTGGAGAGAATATCGATTTGTTTTGTCAGATGGTCTTGAGGTATTTTTCACGAAAAATCTTTTTTTTCAGATATATCTATTAAGTCTATTAAATGTTACAGCATTTTAATTTTTTTCATATATTTTAATTTTTTAAATTAATTTTATTTTTTCAGTACGTTAATAGACCGAGAAGATACTGCTTTAATACGCAAGGATTTTACACACAGTTTATGCAACTTAAGTTACTCAAAACGTTCACAAACTACTTGCTGTTCGTAGTCTTTTTCTATACACACAAATCTATATATATATATATATATATATATATATATATATATATATATATATATATATATATATATATATATATATATATATATATATATATATATATATATATATATATATATATATATATATATATATATATATATATATATATATAAAACCCATTATTTATAAAATATTTATAAAGTATATATTTTTGATATTTAGCAGATTAAATGCATTATAAAGCTTATTAAATAAATTTTTAGTATTATTTTTAGCATTGTTAGAAATATTCGTTTTAACTTAAAACTTAGAAATTTTTTTTCATATTCATTTTACATGAACAGTATAAAAATATTATTTGGTTGTAGGAAATTAAGAACCATTTTTTATGAGAATGAGGCAAAATTAGTATGTTAAAATATTTAAGTTTTTGGATTTTCATAAAATTTCTAGCAATATATTCAAATCATTTTAGAATAAATATTTGAGTAGTTCAATGAGATTCTTAAGTTAATGTGGTTTAAAAGTTCATAAAATTTTGATATTTCTTTTTCAAAGCTTTCCTTGTTTAGTTGTTAAACTTTTGAGAAGTCATTTTTTAACAATTTTTTTAACAATTTTTTTAACAATTAAGAAGTTAATTGAAATGAGAAGAGGCGCTGAATTCTGGTACAATGTATCACCTTTATATTCAAAATCTAATCTATAGTTTTATATTAACTATTGACAATATATTCTTTTTACCATCGACCTTTAATCAAACGTGATACGATGTACCCGTATGATTCTTTCTACCGTTAAGTTTCAATATGGAGTGCATCGTTTTTCGTAGCATATCTGTCAAATCATAATACAATGATTGTAAAATTTGTTTTAACGAACTATTCGGCAGATTACTTATAAAAATTCAGTTTATTTTATAATCCATAAGATTATTCGTCAGAGTCTCTATTCGTCAGGTTTCGAGTCTCTACTAAGAAACTGATTTTTTCGTCCACTCTGTCGTTTGTTCCATACAAATGATCTGCTGAGTAATTTTCCTCTGCTAATTACACCGACCCGGAAATTATTTCATCCACTTTATTAAGAAATTGTGCAAGTTCCTTTATGTGTACCGTTTACTCCAGTATCAGTTAAAATTTTATTTAATTTTTTAAGATTACATATCTTCTTAGAAATAGACTTGATAAAAAGCATGTTTTCTTAACTATGATAAGAATGAATAAAATTTACACAAAGTCAAAGAGCTATAAAAGTAAATAACGTAAAAAACGCTTACATTAAAAATGTAATACAATTTTTCTGTATCTATTACAAAATAGTTTTTTTTCTCTATAGCAGTATTTCTTGATGTTTCAGACCCTTTCAAAAAAGTATAACATTTCAACAACATAAATGCTAACAAATGTTTTTAATAACTAGTTTTATATAATCCCAAATTTTTGTTTATATCGGAAACGAGCTGAATATATTACCATTTACTATTTCATTATATTTTAAACTTTTCTTAGTAACTTTAAAAAGTTAATGAAGTAAGGTACTATGACCCCTAACTCTTTATAATCCTAACCCTGGAAGTTTTCAATGTTACGAGCTTCGACGTGTATTTCTAATGACAATTAAAAGAATTTAATAATCGAAATTTTAATTAAACAAAAAATTTAAAATTTACTTTTAAGTTGTTGCTATCGCCCGCTTTTGGGAGTAATTGAATGTTTTAACAATTATTTAATTTCAAAACAAATTTATAACAGTTGATTTAAAAATGGAATGTTTCTAATAGTAGACGAACTAACAAGAATCACCGCAAAAACAGCTTCACTAGTTGGTAACATCATAACAAACGATATTTTAATGAATCTCTAAAAAAGGATAAAAGAGACATCTCCGATCAATTCTATACTTTTTTCTCAATGAATTTAGAACCAAATGAAATATCAATTGGCAAACAAATCATTTTTAATCATCAACAATGAAGCAAGTATTAACAAGCGTCATCATGACCGCGATTACAGTAATACATTAATTAGGTAATCTAGTTAATAGTATAATTAATAGTATGAGTTGCACATTCTAACATCCAGTGCAATTATCTGTCCGCTTTCTCTATGCTATCTTTCTAACTCAACTTCTTCCAACTTTCACTCTAATCCAAAGCATTTGATACTGTCAATAATGAATTTCTTATTAAAAAATTATAATTTTATGTAGTAAACAACTAAAACTTACTTTGGTTTAAAGACTACTTGACTAACAGAAAACAATGCATAACCTATGAAACAAATGAAACCAAAAAAAAACTTATAAGTTGCAGAGTTCCCCAAGGAACTATCTATCTAAGGGCCATTATTGTTTTCAGTGTATATAAATGACATATTTTTAGCATCTAAAAAGTTATATCTTATATTGTTTGCTGACAATTCCAATCTGTTTTATTCACACAGAGATATAAAAATTCTTTTTGAAATTTTTAATGAAAAATTATCTAAAGCAAATGAATGGTTTATAAGTAACCACCTTTCACTAAATGTAGATAAAACTAAATTCATCCTGTTCCACAAACCAAATAAAGCTGATAATCTTCCACTTAAACTGCCAAATCTTTTGTTCGATTAAACAGATGTAAAAAGGAAACCTACTGCTAACTTTTTAGGCGTGATTCTTGATGAAAACTTGTCATGGAAGTTTCACATCAAATTCATTGAAAGTAAAATTTCTTATAATATTTCCGTACTTTATTAAACAAAACCATTTTTAAACACAAAAGCTCTAATGAAAATTTATTTTTAATTTATTCACAACTATCTTTCTTACTGCAACATTGCATATGAATTACACAATATGAATTACAGAAAACTCAAAAAACTTTATAGTAAACAAAAATATGCTTGTAGGATTGTATTTGGGGCAAACAGAACTGTTTATTGCAAACCACTATAAAATCGTCTCAAGGCCTTAAACATTTATAAACTAAAGATTTACCAAACATTGCTTTTCATGTTTAAATTGAAACATATCTTCACTTACATTTCAATCTTATTTTAGCGAATTATCTCATAAGTATCCGCCAAAGTTTTCAGAAAATTACTTTATTGTTCCGAGAATTAATTTAAAAATAAGTTCTTATCGAATTCAATATTAAGGACCTTTTTTATGGAAAAATTCTATTAAAAATATAAATAAAGAATACTACTTTTTAGCAAAATTTAAAACAATTTCTATAAGAATCTTCAACTTCAATTTGATTTTAATACAATGGACTTTAAATATTTTTTAAAGGTAATTTTAAAATAGAAAAAACGCTTCCATTAGCACTAAATATATATTGTTAAACATGTATCAAATATATTTTTATTAGTATATAAAACTTTCTTTATTTTTAAATTTTTAATATAAAAGTCATTTTATTATTTGACAAAAGTTATGTACTATTTAACATTTTTTTGTATATTTTATTTTTTGTTTATAAACACAGACAATATGTAATCGGGGCTCGATAAGACAGTAAAAGTCTTGCTCGAGCCAATTTTTATAAATGTAATATGTCTTTATTGTAAATATATGAAATAGAAAAAATGAAAAAAAATAAAAAACTCTTTTTCGTTCTTCTTAATGTCACTTACTCTTAGTCAGCGAAGCGATTGATAATGCTCTTTTGTGAGCTGAGCTTGTCTTTGCTGACCCGGATATGTGGCCTCTATATGGCAGTTAGCTGGAGAAGGGTAAACCACAATACACAATACCCATCTACTACGAAGCAAATTTATCATCGTTTTGGGAGCAACTGTTGTTGCTTTGTTGGAAAAATATAAACACTTCATATGACGTTAAGTTAGCTAACCGAATCTACTCGTAGCTTACCGAATCTAATCTTATCTTGTTGAAAATAAAATTTATGAAACTAATTTCCCTGAAGTTAATTTAAATCTCAAAGCTAAAAGTATTAAATCGCCTTGGATTACAAAGGGTGTGCGGAAGTCTTCAAAAATTAAACAAAAATTATACATTAATTACTTAAAATCTAAAACAAATGAAAATAAAATTATATATAAAAATTACGCTAAACTTTTTGAAAGCCTCAAGAAAAAACAAAAAAAAAAATTATTATTTAAATTTAGTAAATATATATAAATTAAAGTTTAAACGCACTTGGTTTATAATAAAAGAAATTACTGGCAGAAAAAAATGTACATCTCACTCTTTGCCAAACACGGTTAAACATAATAATGAATTTTTATATGATAAAAGACAAATTACGGAAGAATTTAATAAATATTTTGTGTCTGTAGGACCTAATCTGGCAAAAAGAGTTCCTATAGCTAACGGTTTAATGAATGATCTACGTTTCCCTCTAAACTCTTACTTGAACTCTTTTGAATTATCTTTTGAAGAGTTTGAAAATGCCTTTAAAATGTTAAAATCTAACAAAGCAGTAGGCCCTGATGGTATTAATGGCAACATTATTATAAGTTCATTTGATGTTTTAAAAGATATACTCTTTAATATTTTTTTACAATATCAATTAAACAGGGAATTTTTCCACATGCTCTAAAATTAGCAAAAGTCATACCAATATTAAAAGGTGGTGACATTGAGAATATAAGTAACTATCGTCCAATTTCACTCCTTTCTGTATTCTCTAAAGTTTTAGAAAGAATTTTGTACAATAAAATTTATAGTCATCTTACTTTAAACAATTTATTATACAGCAATCAATATGGATTCCAAAAAAACAATTCTACTGAACATGCCATTCTACAATTTACAAGAAATATATCTGACTCATTTAAAAATTCTCAATTTACTTTAGATGTTTTCATTGACTTGGCGAAAGCTTTTGATACTATAGATCACGAAATTATTTTTAAAAAGTTGGAGTGGTACGGAATTACTGGAAAAATATTAATTTGGCTAAAAAGCTACCTAAGTAATCGAAAACAATTTGTTTATGCGAATGATAACGTATCATCTAGTTTGTTAAATATTTCATGTGGAGTTCCTCAAGGATCCATATTAGGACCTCTCCTATTTTTAATATATATTAATGATCTACCAAAAGCTTCTAACCAAATGACAATTATGTTTGCTGATGATTCTAACCTATTTCTTTCTCATAATAACATTTTTACACTTTTTAGCAATATGAACATTGAACTAGTCAAAATTTCCGAATGGTTTAGATTAAACAAACTATCACTAAATATTGATAAAACTAAATGGATTCTTTTTCATCCTTATGGTAAAAAGCACCAGCTGCCTAGCAACTTACCTTTTCTATTTATCGATAACATAGTTATTAATAGAGTTTTAGTGACAAGATTTTTAGGTGTATATATCGATGAAAATCTTACATGGAAATGCCACATTGCTAACTTGTGCAGTAAAATTTCAAAGAGTATAGGCATTTTATACAAAATAAGAAACGTTCTTGATAAAAATACCTTAATTCAATTATATTATTCGTTAATTCATTGCCGTATCAACTATGCAAACATTGCTTGGGGTAGCACTTATAAAAGTAAACTTAAACCTCTCTATCGGCAACAGAAGCACGCCTTATAAATTTCAAGGACCGTTTTGCTCACGCCAAGCCTCTTTTATATGATATGAAAGCACTCAATATATATGAGTTAAATGTTTTTAATATTCTTTGTTTTATGTATAAATGCAAGACCAACCTATCACCCGTTTCTTTTCGTAACTTGTATTTACAAAGAGATAGAAATAAATATATTCTAAGGAACGATAACTTAATTCGACAAACATTTTCTCAAACTAATTTTGGAAAATTTTTTATTTCATTTCGCGGACCATTTTTATGGAATAGTATAGTTCTAAATACTTCTAAAGATTTTTCTCAAGAATGTAATTTTGATTCTTTTAAACAAAATCTTAAAAAACTCCTTTTTTCAACTGAAAATATACTAATCTACTTTTAAATTTTTGAAAATCACTTGTCTATATTAGTATATGAATATATTTAATGTACATTCTTTTTTATTTATTTATTTTTTTATCAACAAGCAATTATTTAACATGTTTTATTTTAGTGAATTATTTAACATGTTTTAGTTTTTAAGTTTTAGAACTCTTCTATTGTAATATTGTATGTTTATTTATAATATTATATTACGAACTTTATATACTTTTATTAATAAATTTAATTTTGTAATAAAAAGAAACTGAACAAAAATAAATAAATACAAAGAATGAAAACATTGAAAAAAAAAAAATAAATAATAATAATAATAAAAAAAAAAAAATAAAAATAAAATTAAAAAAAAACAAAAAAAAACGTTCAAAAGCGGTTTCTCTGTGACAAGACCTGATGGTCTTCTTTGAGTATCCGCGTTCTTTATATTTATTAATATTCTTTATATTATTATATTATTCTTAACGATATCTTGACTTGTTACCTTTTTTTTATTTTTTATATTATTTGTATCTGTATCATAAATATTGTAATAAAGAACAAAAAAAAAAAAAAAAAAAAAAAAAAAAAAAAATTCTATACGAAAACTAATTTGGTTTCAAAAAAAATAATTCAACCGAGCATGCCATTCTTCAACTTACGCGCAATATAACTGACTCATTTAAAGACTCTTGTTTTACACTAGGAGTGTTTATTGATTTGTCCAAGGCATTAGATACCGTCAATCATCAAATTCTGTTAAAAAAACTAATATCATATGGTATTAAAGATAAAACCCTATTATGTTTGAAAGTTATCTTACTAATTGTAAACAGTTTGTTTACAATAAAGATTCTATATCTCATCTAATAATGAATATAACATGTGGTGTTCCACAAGGATCCATACTTGTCCTCAGATTTTTTTAATATACATAAATGATCTTCATAAATCATCAAATTTAACAACAATAAACTTTGCAGATAACACCAATTTGTTTTTGTCTCATAAAGAATTTAAATAAATTTAAAAAAAATATTTGCTTGGTTTAAACAAAATCTCTAAATATAGAAAAAACTAAATGGACACTTTTTTATCCACTTTTAAAATACCAGAAACTGCCCCACATCATGCCAAACCTTTTAATTGACAATATAATAATAAAAAGAGAAAAAGTTACTAAATTTCTCGGAGTTATATTGATAAAAATCTATTTTGGAGAACTCATATTGATAATACCTCCAATAAAATTGCTAAATGCATCGGAATTCTCTATACAGCAAGAAATATATTAAATAAACACCTGTTAACAGAGTTATATTATTCATTTATACATTGTCATATAAACTACGCAAATATTATATGGGGAAGCACTCACAGAAAAAAGCTAAAATCTCTTTACCTTCATCAGAAACACGCAACTCACATACAAAACAACTTTTTAAATAAATGAATATTTTAAATGTATATCAACTAAATGTCTTTACTATTTTATGTTTCATGTTTAAATGTAGAGAAAATTTCGCCAAATGTATTACAAAATTTTTTTTGTATGAAACCTAAAAACAAATATAATCTTCAAATTAATAGCTATCTTATTACTCCTTTTTGTCGTAAAAGCGAAGACCAGTTTTTTGTTTCTTATCGAGGTCCTTATCTCTGGAACAAAATAGTCTTACCAAATTTTGATTTTTCCACCGAACAGACTTTTGCTTCATTCAAACAGAAACTTAAAAAAATATATTTTCAATTGAAAATATCTTGATTTATTTTTAATTACTTTTTTTGTTGTTATTGTTGTTTTAATTTGTATATTATTTGGTTTAACATTTTATCTTGGCTTTTTAACATTTTATCTTTAAATATTTTTGCATAAAGGTTTTTAAATATTTTTGCATAAAGGTGTATCATTATTATTTCACTACAGAAATTTTATTTTTATTAAAAACTAATTATATATTGTAAAGGGCTTCATGACAAGATCCTCATAATCTTCTAGAAGTCCTCTTGTTACTAATGTAAAAATTGTAAAATATATTTAGTTGTTGTAATATCAAACGGCAAAATATTAAAAAAAAAAAAAAAAAAAAAAAAGCTTACAACCAATTCCTAAAATCTCTTTTGTGAAATATATAGATGCAATTTTTCCAAAACATAAAATAAATCTAAAACTAAAAAATGTAAAAAAGATTACGAGCAGTAAAGAAAATCTTTAAAAGTAAAACATTAAATATTTAAAAACTGAGACATTTGAAAGTAAAACCATCTAAAAAATTTATTCGAAAGTTTATGAAAGCCTTAGAAAAAACCTAAAAAAAAAAAATACTGTTCTAATTTACTTTAGCAAAACAAAAACCATTCCAAACGGATATGGCAAATTCTAAAAGAAATTACTTGTAACACGAAATTCAAATCATGCGTTTTAAAAAATGGCAAGAAAATTAATAATGAAATCTCTAAAAAATAATAATGAAATTATACATGGTTCTCATTAAATACCTATTGAACTAAACAATTTTTTTGTCTCAGTTGTTTGTTTATTTAGCAAAAAAAAATTCCAAATATATAAAAAAAACTGATATCTTCTTGAGTGCAACAACTAATCTTGATTATTTTGAATTATCATTTGAGAAATTTGAAACTGCTTTTAGTATGCTAAAACCAAACAAAGCGAGTGGTTTTGATGATATAAATAGCAATATGATTAAAAATTCAAACGGAATTATGAAAAACATTCTTTTTAAGCTTTTTTCATCTCAATAAGAAAAGAAGATTTTTTCTAATCATTTAAAGTAGCAAAAATTTCAAAGGAGGAGATCTAACAAATGTTAATAACTATCAACCTATATCTGTTCTTCCAGTTTTATCGAAAATTCTAGAAAAAATTATGTATAACAGAATTTACGCACATCTTACTGACAATCATTTTTAATCATCAGTGTAGATTAAAAAAGAGACAACTCTTCAGAACACACAATTCTCCAGTTAACACGTAGTATCACAGAATTGTTCGAAAAATATAAGTATACCTCTGAGTATATCTCTAAGTATACCTTAGGCATCTTCATTGAATTATCCAAAGTTTTTGATACTATATTGACCATAAAATTCTTTAAAAAAAAAATCAAACATTGAAAAATAAATGGAAATGTTTTTATTAAGTTAAAAAGTTATTTAAATAATCGCAAACAGTTTGTAACCGTTGGGGCTTCTTCACCAACAAGTTTGCTGAAGATTACCTGTGGTATTCCGTAAAGGAAAATTCTCGAAACTCTTCTTTTCCTAATATATATTAACAATCTTCATAAAGTATCTAGATTAAAGATAATAATGTTTGCCGATGATACAAACTTATTTTTATCTCATTATAACATCCCTACACTGTTTCAACTTATGAACCTAGAATTAAACAAGATTTTTTACTGGTTTAAATCAAACAAGTTATCATTTAACATTAAAAAAAAATAATTAGATTTACTTTCATCTACCTTCTAAAAAAAAATGAACTCCTAACTAAATGCTCTTTTCATTAATAACGTCAAAACAAACATAAATATTACAAAACTTTTAGGTATTTATATTGATGATAACCTAACTTGGAAAAATCACATTGAAAATTTATGCAGCAAAACTTCAAAAAGGAATTTTATATAAAGTAAGAAGTTTTTTGAAAAAGAAAACTCTAATTCAACTATATTTCTCTTTCACAGTCATATTAACTATGTAAGTATTACATGGTACGAAAAAATGCAAACTCTTACAAACGAATGAATTACGTACAAACAAATGAACCTCTTCATCGTCATCAGAAGCATATAGCACGTTTAATAGTTTTGAGAGAACGTTTTACCCTAGCAAAGCCTCTATTAAGAAAAACGAATCACTACCCAGCTAAATCAAACATCCAACGTACTTGAACGGTTTTTTTAAGCTGGGTAAATATATATCAACTTAATATTTACTTAGATTTTATTAAACACTATTAACAACATTTTTTTTTTTTTTACGTTGCATTATTGTCTCCAGCTTTAGTTCATGATTATTGCACAAGCTTTTGATACTAAAAAAGGTTCAGGGGCTGTTTTATTTTTCAGCTGCGACTTAATAATATCATATGTCATTTTAATGTTCATCAGGCGAATAAATAAGTTTAGCTTGTTTTGTTCTATAATAATTGATATATCTTCAATAAAAAATAAGGTATGAATATAATTTTTGCTATCTTTTGAAACGTTGAGAAGTTTTTGCATTAACATTTTTTTATGTTCACACAGCTCAAGACCATACGTTAGTGTTGGAACAGCTAAATTTTATATAACTGAACAATGGAGTTTGGGTGAGCAAAACGGATTTCTGATTGAATTAAGGTTTGGATTACCGTCCGGAAATTAGTTATTCGGTGACCAATGTTTGATTTATAAAGTGAGGCAAAAGATGAAATTTTTGTACCCCATGTAAAGCCTAGGTGATAATGTTTAAAATGTTCTTTGTTTAATTTTTTTTATGTAAAATCAGTTCTTCACCGGTGGCATTATATTTTTATGTAAAATCAATTCTTCACCGGTTTTTTTTCATAATTTGTATTTGTCAAAAGATAAAAATAAATACCTTCTACGCAATAATAATTTTATTACGCAGCCATATTTTTAAACAAATTATAGTAATTTTGAATTGCTTTTTGCGGACCATTTTTATCAAACAAATCAGTTTTGAAAATTTTTTTTTTAGATTTTTATTGAACAATGTAACTACAACTCCTCTAAACGAAAACTTAAAAAATTAATTTTTACAATTGATGATTTGGTACTATTAATATATATATATTTTTTGCATATCCTCTTTTTAATGATAATATTAATAATAATAATAATAATAATAATAATAATTCAAATGCTGTTGAGATAGAGCCAGGCAATATCTATGATAGCCAACACAATAGTTGTCTAAAAATTTAACTGCAACCTGTTTTTCTTGTTCAATATTATCTACGAGTCAATCAGCGTAAGTCTGGATTTAAACTATTTGACTGATGTAGACTCTACTACCGATTCCGGTAAATTATTCGATCCGAACTCAACCCTGTTTGTAAAGAAGTGTTGTCTACAATTTTTAACAAACTCTGATTTAACACGATGTTTGTAACTTCTAATATTGGATGCTGGACCTGGTGTATTGATGGAATGCATTTTTCATTTAATTTTTTATTCTTATTTAGTAAACTTTAGATTTTATAAATAATGTTTTTTAAAATGTAACAAAGAACAAAAAAAAAAAAAGGATTTCCCGGGTAACACAAAACGTTCAAGCACGTACGACAAACGTTCCAGCACTATCCAGCACGTACTATAAACGTTATATAAATTTCCCTGAAAATTAAAAATTAAAGTTTAAGAAATATTGTCTCAATGCTCTTTTAGGTTCGCGTAACGTTTGCTGCAAACGTTACGTGAACCAACTTTAGTGAACTCCGGTTTACAGTTCTTGAAAAATTTATTTGTACTTAACTACAAATTCACCATTTGTTACAACTAATTTAAACAGAGCAGTTTTTTCACTATGAAATTTAAAAGTGGAAGTAAACGACACTATAATACTAATAATTATTATCTCCCATTATAACTTTGTTTTTTATAAATATTGGTAATTATAATTATGAACTTTATGTTCTGCTCTGCGCGTAAACTTTAGTGCCGATTAACTCCTTGTTTTCATTATTGTTCGTTGCAATAAGTTGAAAATTCATATTTAAGTTATTTAGCATACATATTAGATTAGAAATTTTGTCTAAAAAGTTGAAATAAATTATTATCTTTTACATATATCATTGTTCTTTTTTGAGTTTGGATTGTTTACAAGGTCGCTCTTTTCATTTCAACCAGGTTATATGAGAGTAAGCCTTTTAGTTAATATTATATTGTTTAAGAATTAATGCATAATATTTACTAAGTAATATATAGATAGTGTTCGAATGACGTCGCGATATGAACAGTATTATTCCAACGCCATATTGTAGGTAAAACAAATGTGCATTGGTATTAGGAGTTTTAACGTAAGGCTAATACACTGAATTGAATATTTGACATGCGCTATTTTCAGATGTCATGCGCAAAATTTAAGGTAAATAAACATTTACCGAAATGAAAATGATTTTTTTGAGAATCTTGTTTACTATTTAGCATTGGCTACGGATAATATTTTTTTCCACTTTTTTTTTCCTTCATACAAAAGGATATCTAGAAATGTCAGATGCAGTATCTGACGAACCTGATGATAATGTACTTTTAAACAAAATGACATTGCAAAAATTTAAAATTATTTCTATTGAATACAATTGCTTCAATAAACATAACATTAAAATTTTGAATATTTCTGTCATTAAGAAAAAAATCACCGTAGGGAGATCAAGAAACTTTAGTATATCTCTAGTTGTTTTTTTGTTGACATAATCATCAGAACAAATGAGAAATGGACTATAATATTACTTTATATATACTATTATATACTTTTTAGAGCGATGGCATCGTGTGAGAAAACGGTACTTGTAAACATTGAAACAGAAGAGTATTATAGAGTCTCAATAAATGAATGCAATAAAAAGCTTATACTAGATGGGCACATCATGCCAGGTTCTTTATCGATATAAAAAGAGTGAATGTAAAAGCGAATCTCAAAATGGTTAAAATGGCCGCCTGTTTGTAGCAACGATATTTTGAGTTGCGATGAAATAACATCTCCAAAAAATGAACACGTCATGTGATCTTTTACACGGATTACACTGTGAGTATAAAGAAGGTATAGGTTTTTATATTCTAAATGTTACTTTCTGAAGGAAATCATTTGGTCAGGTATAGATATAAACTCAAATTTTTGCATGCTTAAAACGATCTTGTGAATTTAAAGCCATATTACACTTATTACACACATATTTCAAATTGCATCAAAAACGTTTTAATAGGTAGGTTTTTTATATACACTCATCATAAATATTATTTAGAAAAATTATTTTTGACAACATTTACTGGAATGAAGTTATCAAGAACCTAATTTACATTTTTGAAAACTATTTGGCAAATCGAATTTTAAAATGAGTCAATCAAAGTTCTGTCATTAAAACAGATTGCGCTCAAAACTAGGGATTGTAAATATACCAACTTTTTGATTTACTAGTAATTCGGTAAATGAAAATTGTAATACCAGCAAATCGGTATATTACCGATAAACTTTATATATAAATAAATCAATACAACTTTTAAAAAATACCATTTTTCAAAAAGTAGCGTCGTAGAAAGCTTAAACTATCTAATATCTTGTCTCCTAATAAAGATCTAATTTTAATACAAATTAGTCCAGTTCCTGAAAATACTCTTTCAGATTCAACACATTCCAACTCTTTTTTTATAACTTCTTATAGACCTTTTAAGTTACTTTCTTTTAAAACAGTTATCCCTTTATTCTTGTCCGTTTGTATTTAAAGAAAAATATGAAGTTTTTCCTTCATAGAAAAATCTGTATTTGGTTTAATAATAATGAGATCGTTATTTTAATCCGAATCTGATTCATTTAATTGTCTTTGAATACTCTCACGAGATTCCACATTATTGTACAAAATATTCTCTACAATGACAACAATAATTTTAACAATTACGGCTTTACTGCTTATAATATTTTTTTTTTGTTCTTTCCTTGAATATTCAATATTTACAATAAGATACAATTTATACAATAAGATAGTTAAGATAAAAAGCGTTATACAAAAAAAAATTATACAAAAAAAGAACGCGGAGACTCGCAGAAAACCTTCAGGTTTTATCTTCGAGAACCTCTAGTGAATATTAAGTACATTAAAGTAACATGAAGTATAAAATAAAAAAAACATAACAATGTCGTACTAAAAATTAGTAATAACTAGCGAGAGCGTAAATTTCGCAATAATATATAAATAAAAGTGGAATAAAGAAAATTTTGATACTTTTATATATAAATACAAAAAAAATTAAAAAGTATTGTTTTCATAAACACATAAGTTGTGGATCAGATATAATATTTATATATTACCTTATGTAATAAACTTCATATTCATTTTTAGAAGAATTTAAAAATATAAAATATTAAAAATGCAATAATTGTTATTAACAGAAATAACATCATTATGGTCTGTTATATAGTGTAACACGCCTGAAATTATCATTCTTCTTTCTTTAATACAACTTATTAATTCATTTTTTAGTGCAATACTTAAAAAAGTGTTTTGGTTACTTAACTCGTCTAACATAAATTTTAATGTAAGATCGTCTACATGTAAACTAACCTTTTCAGTGCAGAGTGTTTCGATGGCCAACCTAACAGGTTGAAAGGTTGATATTATATTTGAAAGTAATTTTACTTCACTTTCATTAAAATCAATGTTAATTTTCAAATCTATCAGACTTTTTCGAACAGCATCTTTAGGTTTTAAAAATCTTACGAGCATGCTTAATAAACTACTCCATCTAGTTCAGTGGTTCCCAACCTTTTCTAACCCGTTCCCCAAATTAAATATCCTAAAATCTTCATGGACCCCTTTGATTTTAAAAATTATTACAAGGTGAACATTTTAATAATGTAACTTTTATTCATAAGGATAATATTTTATTTAAGGTATTTTTGAATAGACTAGACACAAAATCAATATTTATCAATGACACAAAAATTTTTTATCTTAGTTTATGTATGATACAAGAACAGATCAGTGTGAATTCTGACACTGCTTACTAGCAATTAATATCTGAAAATTTGGTTTAGTTTTTGATAGAGCACATCTAATATCTGCATCAATATCAAGTCTATTTCTTTTTTTTGTTTTAAGAGATAGCATTGCTGAAAACCCGGCTTCACACAAATATGATGTTGAAAAAGGAATAAGGGCTTTAAGTGCAATTGATGAACACAATGGATATGAATTTCTCATTTTCAACCAGAAGTTATTTAATGGTGCTACTTTGAAGTGATCCTTAGCCGTGGTGTCATTCTTTAACTCTATAAACTCTTCTTGTGCTTCCTCTTTCACATTTTTCACATCACAAGAAAATGGTGATATAATAACTTCACTGCTCAAAAGATTCATATCTGGAAAATAGTTACCAAATTCAGTAATCAAATTATCTAGGTGACAAACTATTTCTGTCTTTATAACTTCAGGAAGCATGTTAACTCCAATTATGTTATTTAAATTTTGAAACATGATCAAGTTTCCATTATTAATTCTAGTTTTGTACAGTTTGAGCTTTTCAATAAATGCCTTCAGTTTATCTGAATGTGTAATAACATTAGCATTTTTGCCTTGAAGTTGCAAATTTAACTTGTTAAAATGACCTACGATGTCCACAAGATAAGCAGTTGTTATTTCAAAATTATCAAATTCAAAATATTCTACCAGTCCACTTTTCATTTAACATAAAAATTCTTTCACTTCATTTCTAAGCATGAAAAATCTTTCCAAAAAATTTCCAGCAGATAGCCATCGCACAGAAGTATAAAACAATAACTTATTGTGTTCAGCATTTAGGTCAGAGCAAAATTTTGTAAAAAGGCGAGTGTTAAAAGCAGAAGATTTTATATAATTGACCAACTTGATTAATTGATTAAATACAGTTTTCAAACTACCTGGTAAAGTTTTGGTTGCCAAAGCCTGTCTATGAATAAAACAGTGTACACCAACTACATTTGGAGCAATCTCTTTCACCCTAGTCTGTAATTCAGACTTACAACCCATCATGGCAGGAGCTCCTTCAGTAGTAATTCCAAACAAATATTTCCATTGTAATTGATTGTCATTGAAAAACTGTTTTAAAATTTCCATAATATTAGCTGCTTTTGTTGTTGTTTCAAGGCAAGAAGAAAACAAAAATTCTTCTTTAAATTTGTTATTGTGAATATACCTACAATATACAATTAGTTGTGCCATTGAACTTACATCTGTGGACTCATCCAACTGAATAGAAAAATATGGGGATTCTTTAATTTCATTAATAACATTTTCTTTAATGTTTGATGAAATATCCGTTAGCCTTCGTTTGACTGTAGTATTTGATAAAGATATATTATCTACCTTCTTTGCAGCTTCTTCTCTAAATAATAATCTAACGATTTCTTTTGTACATGGAAGTATAACTTCTTCAGCCAATGTGTGAGCTTTTTTGTTCTGTGCTATTATATATGAAACCTTATAGGATGCTTCTACTATATTCTGTTGAGTTTGGTAAATAATCCCAGTTTTATCCAATTTGCATCTCTTCAGTGATTCAAATTTTCTTTTGAAAAAATCAGTATCTTTTGTTTGGAGATCAGGATGGCACTTATTCAAGTGAATAGCAAGCTTTGAAGGTTTCATAGAGTCATTTCCTAGTACTTTATAACAAATAACACACTGTGGGTAGCTAATGGTTTCTTTATCTAAGTATGACCTTTTTTTACTTTTAGACATCTAAAGTATTTAAAAAATAATATAAAAAGCATCTATAGATAAGAGTAGTATAGTATCGAATTTTTATAGAAAATAACACAAATTACGTTCTTTCAAACAAATCAGTAAGGTTATCTTTACCATGAGATAAGATTTTAACATTTTAAATTTACGGATAAAAAATGATATTATATAGCATTTATTACTTCGTAGAGGTCCGCAAGTCCTCGTCGAATTTGTTAACGCAAATTTTGTGTAACAGCTTTCTCGCATAAATTACATTTTTAATTTAAAATTTAATTTGTTTCTTTCAACAGAAAAAAATAATCAAAATTAAGTTTCACTACCAAAAAATATTTAGAATTTACGTTTATCTTGTGGTCCGCTTAAAAAGTTCTTATGGACCCCCAGGGGTCCATGGACCACCGGTTGGGAACCACTGATCTAGTTTTACAGTCTAAAATTAAAGTTCTTTTCCGACAGTTTCTTTAACGAATTTTTGCAGTAGTTTATCATTTTTGGTTGGTGATTTTCTGAAAAGTTTTACAACTTTCTGAATCTTCGCAATTAAATAATTTAGCTCTGCTTTTTGTAGAACAAGTTGGGTAGTGTCGATACTTTCGTGGTCTAACTCAAAATTCCCAAGTTCACTTTCCGAATAATCAGAATCAACATTAAGTAACACATTACCATCATGTTCATTAATATTTTGTACATCTGTTGAACTAATATTATAAAGTACTTTAATGATTGCCATTTGTATGCCATTGTTCATCCGTTTATTTATTTAAAAAAATTTTAAAAACTACAAATTTAGTTTTAAATTTTACAAATCAGGTGTCACTCATATAGTTAAAAACTAGTCAAAAAAGTGACACAAAAATAAAATAAACAAAAAATAAATTAACAACAACAGTATTATTGAATAATACAAAACATAAATTAACATAGTTAAAAAAAAACACGATGAAAATATAAAATACAACTAATAATCTTAATGATAGAGTTAAAATAATGCGATAGTAATATGTAATTTTATTATCACACATTATGTAACACAATATATAATAACAATGATAAAGTTTACATAACAATAACAGTAGTATATTAGAAAACAATAAAAATAACAATAATAATAATAATAATAATAATAATAATAATAATAATAAGGCGCGGATTTAGAGGGGGGCACAGCCGGCTCGTGCCCCCCCCCCCCTAAAATTTATTAAATTATTTATTTATAGTTATGATCCATTCTCAGGTCAGATATTCACTCTATAAAAAAAAAGGGTACTGGAAACTGTCCATTTTGGGTTGTCATTTCATTAAAAATCATTGGCGGCTGATTATAGACCCCAGAAGGGGAGGGGAACACCCCCTCCCCTTAAACTACACCCCATTTGTGCCCCCCCCTATCCTTACAACCTGTATCCGCCCCTGATAATAATAATAATAATAATAATAATAATAATAATAATAATAACAACAAAAACAATTATAATAATAAGGATTAAAATCAAGCAGTTATCACCGTTATAAAACCATCAGACACAAAAATACACGTAACAAACGAAAATATAATATTGAAATAAAAAAGAGTATGAGAAAAAGAAAAAAAAGAAAATTGAAAACAGTAACAAAAACAGTACCAATATTTAAAACAGGTGAATCATACTTAATTAATAACTATAGACCTATCTTGGTACTCCCTACCTTTTCTGAGCTTCTCGAAAGAATAATCTATAACAAGTTTTATGAGTATTTATTCCAAATAGAATCCTAAATAAAAAGCAATTTGGTTTCCAAAAACAATATTCAACTGAACACGCAATTCTAGATCTAGTAAACGATATAAGTGATTCTTTTGAAAAAAAACATTATGTTCTAGGTATCTTTATAGACCTGCAAAAACGTTTGATACTGTAAATTATAATATCTTACTTAAAAAAATGGAAAGCTATGGGATAAAAAACGTAACCTTTTAAAACTATTTAAGTAACAGTCAATGTGTTTTTTCGGATAATTATAAACAACAATGTGTTTTTTCAGATAATTATAAACACTCAAAACTACTAAGAGTTGAGTGCGGCGTCCAACAAGGTTCCATTCTTGGACTTCTTCTGTTTCTTCTATATATTAACGACAATACAAAATCCTCGGAAAAACTTAATGTAATTAATCGCTTTATTTTTCTTACATCTAAAGTTATCTTACGTACACTAATATTACACGGGCAAGTACACACAAATAAAAATTGAGTACTATTTACATAAGTCAAAAACATGCATTAACATTAATTTATAAAAAAGATAAACTCACCCACGTTAAACCCTTCTAAAAACTTTGAATGCACTAAATGTTTACCAAATCAACATCTACTAAAATGTACTATTTATGCTTAAATACAAACTTGGACTAATCTCATCGCAATTTTTAGATAACTTCTTTCAAGTAAACTCTAATAGGTATATAACAAGAGCAACAGGCAACTTCACACTGTCCAAAAGAACAATAAAATTCTAACGATTTTCTACTTCCTACCGGGGTCCGTACGTATTTATAACAAAATCATATCCAAAAATATAGAACTTAAAGTATTAAATAATGCTGCCAACTAGAAGAATAAATTAAAACACCTCTTCCTAAGTATCAATTTTTCTTGATTCAATTATTCAATTTCTTTTACATTATCTTATTATTTTTCTAATTTTAAAAACTTCTTTTAAACTGTTGAAACCCGCTATTCGCAATGTCATTTTAAAGGTTTCTATAATTTTAGTGTTAATGGTTATCTTCTTTAATTCGTAAACCTTTAGTCACATGTTTGACCTTTAGTCACATGGTTGACTTTTAGTCACATGTTTGACCTTTAGTCACATGTTTGACCTGGGCATTTACATTCGTAAGAGTTCATCCATTTGTCGGGAAACTTGGTTTGAATCCATCGACTATTCTTTTAAGGCCATTCCTTTAGTACCATTTCACTCTATTGTCTTTCTCTTTGTTCTATATCAATCTCCTTCATCTCAAGACTGCATTCTTTTTAATGTTATATACGATAAAATTGACCAAGCCCTCTCTCTTTTTATCCTTTAGCCAACATCGTTGTTGTTGGTTACTTTAATGCTAATCACACTGAATGGCTTGTCTCTATTGTCAGTGACTCTGCAGCCGTTAAGGCTCACAACTTTTGCCTTTCTCAATCTCTAACTCAAATAGTCAACTTTCTAACTCACTTTCCAGACAACCTAAATCATTTACCTCCTCAACTAGACTTATGTCTTGTTTCTGATCCTAGTTAGTACTCATTTTCTCAGTTTCTCTCACAGTTTCTTTGTGATGGACGTTGGGTAGGAATCTTTCGTTTTTCTGTAGACAAATGTGTTTCTTTAATAACTTCTTGGATTTAGGTTAGCATAGACTCTTTTATTCCCTCACGACAGTTCTAAGTCTTGTAATAATAGTCTTGTTTAAGTTCTAAGCCTTGTTCTGCTGCGATATCCAATTGAAACCATTACTTTTATATTTACAAGCATAACGATTCTCCAGAAAACAGATCTCTGTTTACTATTGTTAAAAAGCATTGTAAAAAGGTTTCAGTAAACGCCAAAACCCGCTATTATTAGGTCACAAAATCTCGTATTTCATCTCAAAAATAAGGCTCTCGTGGCTTCTGGAGAATCGTAAGTGTCAATTATAAGAGCAAATCTGTTATTCCTTCTCTCTTGTATGGTTCAGATTTTATCACCTCGCCTGAAGACAAAGCTGATTTATTTGCTAAGAACTTTTCGTCAATATTATTTCTTGATTCCACTAGTTCAACTGGATATAGCCGACAAACAAGTTAATGCATTGCTTGACATTCCTATCTCCAGATTCTGTGTCTAAAGTAATTTCATGCTTAAACTCGTCTAACTACGGTCCCATTAACCTTCTTTCTATCATAAGCAAGTTTTTTGAATCATTAATTAACAAACACTTAATCTTTCATATTCTCATATTCAACAGTCGTATATAATCATACCATCTTTGCAATGACATCGCAAAATGAAAGAAGAGTTTGTTTAACTGTGAAAAGTTAAAAAAAAAAGTTTTATGAAGAAAAAGTAAATCAAAAAACATTTTGGCAATAAAAGTTTAACAAGAATAAAGGATTTAAGTAAATAAAAATAATAAACAAGAAAAAAAAACCGAAACAAATAAAAACAAAGTTATAAGAAAATAGTCTCCGAAAATGGAAAATAATTTTTGCTGTCACCAATATTTTATGGAATGAAAAGAAAAAAAAACAATTTTAATTAATTTTGTACATAGTTTATAAGTCGTGTATTTATGCATATAAAAATTGTTGAATGTATTTTTTTGCATTTTTCTTTGTCAATTTAGTTGTTGTTGCTTTTTCTATATCTTTACTATTGTTTTATTGATATTTACTTTTGTTTAGTTAATCTATATTAAGGCGTAATATAGGATTTAATATGGTATGTAGTAGTGTATGTATATACTTTTTTTTTATTTAAGTTTGCCTTTATTTTGGTTTTTTATAATTTTCAGCAAAAATTTTTTTTCTCACTCTATCCTTTTGAACTTATGTAATTAAAATTTTTGTTTTCTCTTACATTTTTTTCTCACTCATCTTATCTCATTCGTTCATTCTCTCTTTTTTTTTCTTTTTTTAAGCCTAATTCCTATATATTTTTGTTCTGATTCCAACTTTTTTAATACTGTTGTTCCTATTACTTCTTTTTTTATTACTTGTATCAATGTAGTTTACTTTCTTTATCAATTCCTTGTTTTAATATTTTTTGTTTATTTTATTTGTTGATTTTATTAAGGTGTCACTCCATTGACTAGTTTTTAACTATATGAGTGACACCGAACCTAACTTTGTAAATTATAATTAAATTTGTAATTTTTCATTTTATGGTTAAATAAATGGATACAAAAAAAAAAATTGAACCTTTTAACTTACTTTCTGATTATCAACTTCGTTCTAAAGCTTCTTAAGATTCTATTCCTAATCTCAATAAATCTCAATTCCATTTTTTTATGGAATAGTGTTGCCATATCTGAAGCGGATCTTCCAATGATGCTCTTTTTTTTTTTAGAAAAGGTACAAAAACGCATTCTAAACATAAATGTACCTGCTCTTGCAGTCAGGGCCGTGGAGAGCTGGTACCGGGACTGGGGTAATATCAAACTGACGGGCCCCCTCAGGGCTTAGGGCTTCAGACATATGAATAATACTACTTTTGATACAAATAATTTTTTAATTTGACTATATACAGTATTTTATTTACAAGTATATTTTAAATATAATACAGTGAAAAATTATATATGATTTAACTACAACAAAATTAAAATATATAAAACCTGTAAGTTAGATTAAAACTTTCCTCGCTTTCCTACTGGCAAAATCAGCAATTACACTGTCAAAATTGATCTTTTTTGTTGATTTCCCAAGCCAGAAACTCTACCTTGCGTCATTGTTGATCTTAGATCATTTTTTATAAGCGCCAGTCTGCTAAAAGACCGTTCAGCTTGTGCTACCGTAACTGGTAATGTACAAAAAATTCTCAGGCCAATACAAATGTTGGGGAAAAGACATAAGTTTCAGGTCGTTGATTTTATTGAGAAGAAGAAAGGGGTCCAAATCATTTTTGATGTTAACATCATGGATAAATTTCAAATGCAAAAGCTCATCAATCAGCTCCATGGAAACATCATCCTTGTATTTATTCACAAAATCCTTACTCCTTCTGCGAATTTCTTCCTCTTCGTAATGATTATACTTCCAGAGATAGTTAAAACTTTCGTCAATTTCATATGCAGCTTCATATCGTCTACTGATATTCCCTATAATGCAGTCCAATAATATATAAAAAACGTTTTGTTTAAAATTATTTTCAGAATTTGATAGAGAAATTTCATCAGGTGTCTCATCAGCAAATCGCTTCCTAATTTTTCGCCTAGGTTCTGGAAGTTCTTGAGAAATGTTTAAGGCGTTTGCAACTAATTTACTCTCCACCATAAAAGAATCCCATTTATATCGAAGAGTTTTTAATTCATCAATTAGTCGTTTGATGTTGGTCACTTCTACATCCAATGTAGCATTCCGTGCTTGCAAAACAAGATTGGTGTAATTGATAGCAGTAAGTACTTTGAACCATATAGCGGACATCAGAATGCATTCAAACGATTCCATATATGAAATAATCCCATTTAGATCAGCACGATTTTCTATAGACAAATTTAGGTTCCTTAAGTTTGGGACATGCTATGAAGAGACGAACCAATATATTTTTTTAAAATTTCCCATCTTTGAGGACTGCTACTAAATATGTTATACAGTTTTTGCACTATCCCAAAGAAAGTTATCACTTGAGGACAACATTCAGCAGCTTGTGCACCGCATAAATTCAGACTATGACAAGCACAGGGAGAGTAAGTAGCAAGTGGATAATGTTGAAGAATTTGAGCTTGTGCTCCCTTGACTGAACCTTTCATATTACTCCCATTGTCGTATCCTTGTCCACGACAGCACATCAGTGGTATTTTATGTTTCTGAAGAGTAGAAGTAATTATATTTGCAATATCTTCACCAGTTTTTTTATTGCAATCTACAAATTCCAGAAATCTCTCTTTTACCTCATATTTTCCTGTCAATTTGTCCTGTAAGACGTATCTTAAAATAAAAACATTTTGCTCAATATGAGCTGTATCAGGCGTTGCATCCACAATCATTGAAAAATATTTGCATTTCTCCCTCTCATCTAATATCACATCTGTGACTTTATCTGCACAGCACTGAATAAACTCATTCTGGATATCATTTGACAAATAATGTGCTTGCATTCGCTTATGGCTCTGTTGAGAAGCTTTTACTTTTTCGAGATGATTATGTAGAATGGAATCGTAATGACCAATGAGTTCCATAATTCCCAAAAAATTTTTAGGGTCACCAATTAGATGACTATCGCCTCTAAATGCAAGACCTCTTTCACCCAAAAACAAGATAACATCTAATACTCTACGAAGTATTTGCCTCCATCTTTCCACTTCTGTCTTTATATTATCATTTAGTAGAAAATTGATAGTTGTATTATCTCAGAGATTTTCTTCTAATCGTCTCCATTCTACACATCTTATGCCCACTGCTGGATTGATGATGAGGAATTTTTTCATAAAGTTTCTTCCATTTATTGTCCTTGGGCTTGGAATATCCTGTTGGCAGAGATAATGCCGATCGATGGGTTTCTGGCATTTTAGAGAAAAGTCGGCAGGGAAAACAGTAAAGTGCATTCTTCGTCTTACTCCACGTTAGCCAATCTCGTGGAATTTTTTCGCCATTAGGCATGTGAAATAACGTGCGCGGAAATGATTTAGGCAATGCATCTTTTGGAAATTTTGTTGGGTGAGCAATGGGTCCATGATGAACAAATTTTTCTATTTGTTCAGCAGTGCAAAATAATTCCTTAACTAAACCAATATCATAGTTATTTGATGGAACTAGTTGGACATCATCTGCCTTGTCTTGTAATTCTTCTAGCCTTGCAGTTGATGTCTTTGGAAGAATATTTTCATTTTCGTCTATTACATTCTCTTTCACATCAGCACTCATAACTTTCCTATTTAACAATTCATCTTCCTCAATTGGCACTATCTCTACTTCAACATTTGAGAGTTGTGACTTCATCTTGCACATCTGATCCTCATAAACACCATCAATACGATTACAATTTATAAATTCAAAAGACTCAATCGTACTTTGACCCTTCTTGGCTGATTTTTCTCGAGCAATCTTTTCTTTTCTTTTTTGAGCACCAGATTTATGCTGGTAATGATCCATAGCTGCATGTAGTAGGCTGCCTATGCGAGGTCCTGTAATAATAGAACAAAAATTTATTAGTTAAGTTAATAAGTAAATTGACAAATTGAAATAAATGACAATTAATAATTGTTAAAAGTTAAAATAGAAGTTCAGTTTAATGTACAGTACAGTATATACTGTATAAATAAAATAGATATATGTATATAATATATATATATATAACTTTATATATTAAATTATATATATATATATATATATATACATATATATATATATATATATATATATATATATATATATATATATATATATATATATATATATATATATATATAATATATATATATATATATATATATATATATATATATATATATATATATATTATTTAAATGAAGAAAAACAACATTATAATAGTACTTAAAGTTTCGTGCCTTACGGCAATCATCAGCTATTAATTACAAATTAAAAATTAAAAATTAACGTTTAAAAAACGAATCAAAATTTTACAGTAGAACGAGTTCTGACGTAATTTGAAAAGGCGCAATCATTTAATCTCCAGTATTAAACGAAGATAACAGGAATTTATTTAAATGTCGACATTTAGATAATATTTCGTCTTTTTTATTAAGCAGGTTGTTTCCATTAAAAGATAAAATTTCTAACTTCTCATGAAGACAAAGTTTGCAGGTTTTATATATATATATATATATATATATATATATATATATATATATATATATATATATATATATATATATATATATATATATATATATAAATATATATATATATATATATATATATATATATATATATATATATATATATATATATATATATATATATATATATATATATATATATATATATATATATATATATATATATATATATATATATATAGGCCTATTATATATATTATATTATATTATATACTTATATTATATGTATGCTGAGTAAGTTTGTTTTTCAATAGTTTTACTATAATAGTTTTATTATAATTTCAATAGTTTTACTATAATAAAATAAACAAAATGTTTTACTATAGTAAGTTTGTTCGTGTTGTTCTTAAAAGGAAAAAAGTTATTTTTTATTTTAATTTCATGTGTTTATGGATTTAAAATACATAATTAATTTAAGAAAAAATAATTCTAAAGTGCATTTGTGATATCGCACTAATTGACTATCAACCACATAATTTTCTAAATGTTGTTAGAAAGTTTCTTTTTACTTAGTAAGTTTAGTTTCATGAACTAAGATATTAAAGGAAATCAATTTAAGATAAATTGTATGCAATCTTTTCAGGTTTCGAAAAAAACTTTTGTTAATGTAAATAGTGGTTTTAAATACATTATTACTAGAATTCAAATCAGAGAAGCCAAAATAAATTTGTTAAAAGAGAAATTAAAACTAACTCTTACAAACTATGGCATAGAAATCAAGTTTGGCTTCATTCAGCTTTTAAAACAATTGATTTAATCACCAGGTAATCAAGAGGGTTTAATAAATTAATCAGCAAAAAGAGGTAGACCAACAAAAAAGTTTGATTAATCGAGTTCTAGCTCCAAAAGACTATTGATAGCAAATATAGTATATAATTTAAAAACGGAATCCTTTGAAAAAAATATTGTTATTGGCACAAAGTACAGCGTTTAACAAACATGATTTAAATTCAGTTAAATGAGTTGAATTGCAAAAGAAAATGACGTCGGAAAAAGCTTTTGCACATTTTTTGGATAACAAACATTCAAAAAGTGTTTATGAAAATACTCATAGAGAAGCACCATGCAGAGATTTATCTTATCAAGTAATTTTCGAATTAAAAAATAAGTGCCTAATATAAAAATAACGATTGAAGTTAATGAAAAAAAGTTCAAAGTTAAACTACAGGATCTTATGGAACACACATCCAAGTAGCTTGTGAAAATACAGGAAAGAGAAATTTTAAAACATTTGAATGATAAAAAAAAGACTTTGAAGAATTAATACCCAAATACTAGTTAGTTATGAACGAACATTAAGTCACTCAAAATATTATTAATGTTTTGATAATTCTAATCAAAATAAACTTTTAAGATTCGGATCAATTGTCATAGAAACATCAACTCTTCAACTATATGTACAATCAGATTCAAATAATATGTTATGGAATAACATAATTTCTCAGAGTATTAGATTCTATCGACCAATTATATATAATAAATAATATATATAATGAAGTATATAGTGGAAAATAAAGAAGCGGTATTAATAATTAAGAAGGAAATTGAAACAGAAATTTTTAATTTATTTCCTGTCAAAGTTAACCTTCCAGAACATAAATTTTTATAACAATAGTTTTGTTCTTTTAATGATTGATGGGAAAATTGACACAATGTTGTCTGAATGTTATCCAGGATTTGTACTATGGGATTTCACCACTACATTCTTGCATCAGAAATTTTTGAATTTTTTTTTATTTTCTATATAGAGTTAAAATAAAAACTTGGAAAGTAAAAAAGGTTTTAAAAGATCAATACTTAATGAAAAAAAAGTTATTCACGATAGGATGTTTAAAGAATTAGGTTTGAGAATTGATAAACCAAGAGCTGACGAATCAGGAACTAGTAATATCGAAGGTTTATGTCGATAACCTTTTTCTGACCCTCTATTACTCAGCAAAATTTTAGAAATTAATGAAGAAATTATTAAAAGATTACATAACATTTGAACTGATAACATTTGATCCGGAAAAAATGATAATAATCCAATGATACATATAAGAAGTTGTTAGAGACATATGATTGGTTCAAGGTTCCAGCGTCCATTCGTATTAGTATTAAGCTCGTATTTTCTTGCTTTTATTGTGGATATGTTAGGGTTATGCATGAATTAGAATAAAATAACCTAAAGTTCTATAATTAATTGTTACTTTTCTTGCATTAGTTTACTTCCTTATGTGGTTTCAAATCAAAGTTAAGCATAGTTGTATAGAAGGGCCACAACACATCTTGAACCATCTCACTCTTATAAAACTTCAAGATAAAAATGTACAAAAAAATATTGAAAATAATGAGAGATTGAAGTGACCTATGAACCTATCTTAGCCTGTCAAACAAACAATGATGAACTAGTAAAAAATAAATCCTCGATTGCTCTATAGTAGTTCTTGTTAACAAATTAGGAGTTAAGAAGGCACTTAAAGAGGTAAAGGTGTTTTCCTTATTCGCAATAATTTCTTAATGTATAGTAATGCTAATGTATAGAAATGTTCAAAATATTTTAATTGTCTTGAAAATAGTTAAAAAAAATTTTTTGTAGGTAACTGTAGCTTCTAAAACGGTCTTGGGGTTTGAGAGGCGTGATGGATTTATCCGTGCAATAGCAGAAAATAGTGAGAGTTCCTATTTTTAACAACAAACACTTACTTTTAGTTTAGCATACATTTTAAATATTTTTAGTCTCTTTAATAGAATAAAATAAGAAGATAGAGACTTGCGTTTCATTTTTGCTAATATTGACTTTTATAACCTTTATATTGTAAAACAAGCATTTATAAAAGTATGTATGTATAGGAGAATGAAAGGAGGCATGTGCATTATTCCTATTTTTTAAAACTACTTTATATTTACTTTAATTTAAAAAAAAATTAAATACTTAATAAACCGTCTTTATAGGATATTCTTAGACATATATGATTTTGGTCCCGCTCCCCATTTCAGTCAAATTTTGAAAAATTAAGGTATATTTTTGCAAATGCTGCTTTTTTTCTAATAATTTTTTTTTGTCTCTCCTTAATGCATCTACCTAATGGCAAAAAATCTTATGGGCCAACTTTTTTTATGAACGTTGAAAAGTACGGGATGCCTTACACAGGTCAGAAATTTAAGGTTTATGTTTACTATCCGAGTACCCCAAAAATGTTAACAAATATAATAAGTGGGACATCTGGACACTTCATTTTCATATTTAGAAAAATCTGGGAGGTATCACATTTTTAGAAAATTGACATCAATTTTCTAAAAATGTGTAAAAATTCTAAAAGATACCCTGATAAAAAGTCATTATTTTCGTACTTAAAAAAACTAATTATACTGACAGAAAGTTGAAGTTTATTTAAAAGATTTTTCATATACCAACTCTTCAAGGACTTTAATTTAATATTTATACATAAACATTATTAGAATACACAAAGTTGGTCAAAAAACATTTTTTATTGAAAATATTTCTTTTTGACTATGCATTTTTATTTTAATTTTATTAAAGATACCTAATATATTGAATCTATGGCTCCTCTGCTCACTAAGGAGAAGAGAGAATACCATTTTAAAAGAAATCATATACTTTTTCAAAAGATCATTTGCTGTTGCTGCCTTGAAAAAATCAACAAATGCATTCCAGTTAATAAAAATTTGGAAGTTCTGGTAAAAGTTTTCTGTAAGCCTGAGTTTTCACTTTAAGTATTTGCCTACCCTACAGGATTATGCCCAGGTTACAAGAAAAACTTATATCTCTGTAAGGCTAGTAAAACTATGGCAGACACAGTTACTTTAAAATGGAAAAATTCTGATTTGTCTAGCAAACCTCTAGAGATTGCTCAATATTATGCAATATATGCATAATATTGAGCAATCAAGTCAAGGAAGAAATAGATTATTAAATAAAAGTATGAAAAAGGGAACTAGCTCAACACTGAAACTTTGCCAAATATGTTTCTGTGAAATTGCTAAAGGTAAACCCCACAAATGTTCCCCTTTAAAGAGTAGCACAAATCTTTCTGAGAGTATTTCTAAAATTTCTAAAAAAGTAAAAGAACAACTACTTCCCTTCTTAAAGAAATTTATTCTGATCAAGAGCAAAGTCTAGAAGCTCAAGCCATTCTCAGAACAGGTAAATAGCTGTTATGAACGTTATTAAAATAAGAGTTTATATTACATTAAGGAGGTAAAAGTATTCATATTACACTCGGTACTCAGGAAAGTGACCAGAGAAAGATTCCTTATAATGAAGTAGAAGTTTTGGTAAATACGTTAGGACTTAGTCAATTGAAGTCAAATGAAATGTTAAAAAACTTTGAGGAGAAGTGGTGTAAAGTTTGAGTCAAACATGGAGAAAGCCCTGGATGAAAAAAAAATAAACTACTTTCCAACTTTTATGTCACTGAATTATTAGACTTTCAATAAAAAGAAAAAGATAATGACTATGCTAAAGTGAAGAGACACTTGGTATATATTGAAGATACTACAAAATTTCTGGATTTTGTAATAAAATATCGAGGGCAGGTTCCACAAAACACATTTGTAAAGGTTGGAATAGATTCAGGTATTTATATTTAATTTATATTACTTATTATATTTTAATAATCGTCTTTTTGAAAACTTGTTTTTAAAAATATTATTTGTACATATTTATATACAAATATGTATGTGTGTAAGGATATATATATTTATAGGTGGAGGATCACTGAAAGTTATAGTAAACCTGTTTGATCCAACCAAGGACAGGACAGAAGATAGTAGCTACTTAGGATCATACTCAGGAGCAAATTTGTCACTTGTTTTAGCTTATTGTAAAAGGGTAAGTGAGAATCATTCTAACATGACAATGATTGTAGAAAGATTAAAGTTGCATGAATGAAAGTACTCATTGGCTTCTGACATGAAGTTAATCAACATATTGCTAGGAATTTCGGTGTGTTTGTTTTAAATAATTTTGAGATAATAAGACATATTATGGTAAAAACTATATTAGGAAAAGGTTTTTTTTACCCTACAATATATTTATAAATTGAATTATAATATAAAATTTTAGGCTCATAGAGAAAAGTATGCTTGTGCATGATGTGAAGGTTCTTCAGAATTATTTTCTGGAGATTTAAGAACATTTCAATCTTTGAATAATTACTATGAACTGTATTCATCTGCAGGATCTCCGGTGAAAAGATTGAAAGAATATAAGGTATAAATGAATAAATATATTGTAAATATTTTCAAAATTTATCATCCATTATAATTTTATCATTTTAAAAAGGATAAAAAAAATTTATTTCCATATATTTAGAATGTCATTAATCCTTGTCTGCTTAAGATAGAAGACAAATCCCTAAGTATAATAAGAAAGATTCCATTACCAGGACTTCACCTTCTGATGGAATTTGTTAACCATGTGGCAGAATTTAAAATGCAACTTTGGCCTGGATTTATAGATTGGGTCAAGAGCATTGGATGCCTTCGAAAAGGTTACCATGGAGGAACATTTGAAGGAAACACGTGTAGAGAGATACTTAAAAGTTGCGACAAACTTAAGTTGATAATGCCTGTTGAACTGTATCCTCTCTTAGAAACAATGAGAAAATTTAATAAGGTTGTTCATAGTGTCTTTGGCTATAAACTTGACCCAAACTATTCAATTTTAATTGAAAGTTTTACACAAAGCTATAAGGATGCGCAAGACTATTGCAGAGAGGTAATTGCTGTTTTCTTTACCCTTTGTATTTAAAACCAAGTTATTGATAAACATATTTATAGTAAGCTTTTTTAGTTTTTAGGTAAACAGCTTAAGCTTACTTGGAAAGTACATGCTGTAACAGCACATCTGGAAATATTTGTTGATTTGAGTGGCCTTTTCCTTGGGTAGTTTAATGAGCAGACATCTGAATCTTGCCATTCCAAGATGAAAAGTGTAATAAACAGGTTTGGAGTCTCGCAGTACAGCAACAAACATAAAGAAAGAAGCAAAAGAATTGCTGAAGTGTTCAGTTCAAATAATTTATAAGTTATTGAACATTAATTGTACATCAAAACATAAACATTATTGAAATCTTAAGTTAAAAATATTTGTAAATTTATTCAAAAAGACATTAAAAATATATTAGTATAAACAGTTTTTGGAATATTTTATTTAGTATATATTACTATTATTTATATATATTAGATTATTAGGCAACTATGCATACAATACTAATATTTTACTAAATTACTTATCAATATGTTCTACTTTACAAAGCATACTATGTTCCTAATATAATTCAAGCATATCTAAACCTTTTTCACCAACTTAGATATATCTAAGAGCTAACTAATGAATTTGATGTGTAAATACAAAATTTAAGAGCATAAAAACTTGGAATATAAAGTTATTTTATGTTAATTTTACTGTTCCGTCAATATATTTAGTTTTTTTAAGTACGAAAATAATGACTTTTTAAGCAGATTTTCTATGTCAATTTTCTAAAAATGTGATACCTCCCAGATTTTTTAAAATATGAAAATGAAGTGTCCAGATGTCCCACTTACTATATTTGTTAACATTTTTGGGGTACTTGGATAGTAAACTTAAACCTTAAATTTCTGACCTGTGCTTAATGAACATTGCCACCGGGAAATAATATAATCCTAGCAAGTTAGGACAATGCTTTGCGCTGACTGGCCACTACCTGGAAAGGTTCGCTATTCCATTTAAGCAAACAGTTTCGTGTAAAAAACAATTTCATTTGTAATTAAACTTCTCTTTTCCACATCTTGATTTGTATGAATATTTTCTGAAGAGATTACCTCAAAGCATATCCAGAAAATGTTGTGTGACATCAGAGCAAAGAATTTTGCAAATCTTAACCAGATTTCTTGTTAAGAATCTTAGTAAGATTTATATGTCTTGCAAGACGTGCAAAAAAACTAATAAGATCTTATTAGGATTTGAAAGTTTTTGTACAATTTTTTAGTAAGATTTGTAAGAATTGAAAATCTTAATAAAATTAGTTAGTTAGACTTTGATTTTTTAGTAAGATTTTTAAGTTATAATATTTGTAGTTATAGTATGACTTCTAAGTAAGATTTGTAAGAGAATAGAGATCTTATCAGATTGATTATTTTGTAATTAATGCAACTCTACCAAATTTCCACTCAAATTTTTTGCGCAGAGATTGAACGCTAATTAACTAAAACAGTTAAGTACTTTAGTTATAATTTGTCAAATAATTTATATTTATTAAAATAACATCTCATCTAACTTTACTAATAAACATTATATGTAAGTGTGTTATTTATATATATTTATATATATATATATATATATATATATATATATATATATATATATATATATATATATATATATATATATATATATATATATATATATATATATATATATATATATATTTAAAATAACGGAACGAGGAAGGAGAACGAATTCTTTATTTGGAAGAACGTAAACGAAAAGTACATTTTAAATTTGGGTTTCGTTAAAGTTGTTTTTAACGAAACCAAAAATGTATTTAGGAACTAAATACATTTTAAATTTGGGTTTCGTTAAAAACAACTTTAACATTTTTAATCTAAGTTTGGTTTCAGTTATCCAACAGCTGTAACTTATTTTCAAACGATTGCACATTAACAAGGCCAAAAGTATTGAGACCAAGGCCAAGGCCGAGGCCATGCGTTTCAAGGCCAAGAACAACGATAAGGCCAAGAGTTTAAGGTCAAGGCCAAGATAAGGAGCTTCAGGACCAAGGCCTACGCAAACATTTTCAAGACCGAAGACTTCAAGTTTTGTCTTACATTAAGGCCAATTTTTAACACAACTGTAAGTAGCTTGCTACTTACAGTTTTTGACAATAAAGCCATATTTTGTAAAAATAGACCTAGGTTATGAGCAGAATTCAACAAAAGCAATAAGAAAATATGTACTTTTTTTAAGGCCAAGGCCAAAACAATCAAGGCCAAGGCCAAAATTTTCAAACCCAAGCATAACAGTTTCAAGGCCAAGACCAAGGCCTAGGCCTCATTTTTCGGCCTAAAGACAAGGCCAAATTCAAACACAAGGCCAAGGACTAACAACTCTGACCGATTGTTGGTTAGTTTAGAATTATTTCGTATTTAGTTGGCCATACATTTTAGTATTTAGTTCATATTGATTACCAATATAGTTTAAAAGTTAGTACATGTAGCCAACTAAATACAACCAACTAATTTTTAACATAATTTTATTTCACGCGGTTCTAGTTTGCAAAATGCATCCAATTATTGAAACTGATGACTTTGCAGTTATTAAAAATGTTAGTGAAATAAGATTATTGAAATTAATATATCATTTATATGTATATTAAGTAAATGCTGATGCAGACTGCAGAATACCAGAAATGTTTAAAAACTATTTAAATATATAATTAAATAAAACACGTTAAAAAAGCATTGCTCGCCAAGCGAAACAGTAAATTACTATAACAATTTTAAAAAGAAAAAATATGCATTAAAAAAGTAATGAAGTAGAAACGATTTCTATTTTTTGAGGAACGTTGAGCCAGTTCCTTTTTTTGACTAAAGAACGAGGAACTGGAACTAGTTCTTATTTTACAAAATGAACGGAGAACGGAACCATATATATATATATATATATATATATATATATATATATATATATATATATATATATATATATATATATATATATATATATATATATATATATATATATATATATATATATATATATATATATATATATATATATATATATATATATATATATATATATATATATATGTGTGTGTGTGTGTGTGTAAAAAAAAAACTTGAATTTATATTATTTAGTAAAAAGTTGTAATTGTAACTTTAAAAAACTATTACGATTTTTTTTAGTTGTTATTGAAATTCAATAAAAATCTATAACTTACACTCCAGTAATATTGTTTTTGAAAAGATGTATATAATCTTAGACAATTTACAGTATTTGTCTTTGCAAATATCTAAAAATAACAAAAAGGGCCAAGAGGGCATTGGGGCGCCAGTGAAACTTTAGCCTATGACTCCAAATTGTTAAATTGGTCTCTGATAACGCCCCAATATGGTTGGCTCCCAAAAAGAAAAAACTTTTTTTTGGTTTGAATTTTTTATTTTGCTCGCTGTGTTTTAACTCATCCATAAAAATTAGTTTTAAAACGTTGATCAGTAAAAGAGGCAGCCATATAAAGGTCATTTTCATTAAAGTTAAAGTTATGTTTTAAGTTTAGGTTGTAGTAAAGATCTTATTTTTAATAAATTTTCAGTTATTTGTGCTATATCCAGTTATTTGTGCTATATCCAGATACTTTAACAATGTAATAAACATAACAGTACTTCAGAAATTCAAGATATACTAGAGCTGGTTGTTTTTGTAACTTTTTTAAATGGTTTGAAGAGTATAATACATTTGTTCATAACTATATTTAAAACAATTTAATGTAACAATCAACAAAATAATCAAACAAAAAATATGCCGAGACACAACCTACTCGCAAATGAAAAAAATACGCTCATAGCGTAGTTAACACGTGCAATTCAATGAAGCAGGTTGGAACACTCAAAATTCCATAATAAGTGTCAAATTAAAATAACAAGCGTCATTGAATATTCGGTATTCGACCAAAATTACTACTCGTATCTCTACAAATACTATTATAAATCAGTTGCATTTATCGCGGTGAATTATTTTGCATTCTTGCAAACGAATAATCGTTTTCTAAGTATTACGAAACACTATTGAAACAAACACGGTTTCAGTTGGTTGAACATATACAGCTAAACATACGCATGTTGTACTTTCTAAACAAGTTTGATTGATCAAACTTCTATAAACTCAAAATAAATTTCTATTCCTGGTGGTATGATCTTATATTCTTAAGATATAAAAGTGACTTTAAATTGTTCATACATCATACATACATTTTTCATACATAGTACTTCCTGGAAGAGCTGTTAAAGGTAAAAAAAAATTTATACATCAAAAATTAAATTTTATTTCTTTCTTTTTTATTTTTTCTATATATTTTTACAACAACATAGTATTAACAAGTTTTAACAATATATAATATTAGTATAACTTATTCATTCAAAGATACTTCTAATAAAGTGACATTAAAATACTTTTGAAATATATTTGAAGTTTAAAGAAAACAAAAGTATTATTAAAATTTTTATCGTGAAAAATCACAATAAAGAAAATCTTTATTTATTTAGTCGTGAGGGAGTCGTAGAAAACTCTTTTTATCGTAGAAAACTGTGCAAAGTCATCGAGAACCCTTTTTAAATTCATAAAATACTTATATTTTTTGATTCATGATTGGCTATATTTTTCAATATAGTTAGTAATGTTAAGAACATAAAAGAAGATATATATATATATATATATATATATATATATATATATATATATATATATATATATATATATATATATATATATATATATATATATATATATATATACATATATATATTTATGGAGCTTGTATTTTTTATAAGAGATATTGAGGTATTTTTTGGAATTATTTTATTATGCACGTAAATATCACAGTTCTTAAATATTTTTTTTGGTTAAGCCGAAAATTTGGTTCTAGTTTCGGTAAAATATACGCTGAGATGTCGGTTTCGGCTGTGTATTGGTTTAACCGTAATTTCAGTTCATTGTGGTTTCAGCATAATTTCTGTTTTGGTCCATCACTACTCACAATGGATTATTTGAGTGATACTTCTAATTTGATTAAATATTGTTATTGCGTAGTGGGAATATCACGTCAAAAATTTGACACGTGGAAAGGCATTTTTAGACTGGGAGTGAAACAAATAGAGTAATATCTTTACTTAGATAATTTTTTAAAGATTAAAAAGATGTTTTAAGAGCGATTTAAGTACTGCCCACCTAGGAGTGAGTCTGGAAAGTCTGACTAACCTATGAATGAGTCTGGCCATTCTATTAGAAAATCTGGTCAATCTATGAGTGAATCTGGCCAGTCTATGAGTGAGTATTTGTGGCATATAGTTTTGATTATTTTATTTTAAAACTAATAGATGAAGACATTTTAGTTTATTTTTTGTTTGCATTATAAGATGCTTATACTATAAAATAAATCTAAAGACGTCACGTGATTTAAAAGACGTGGTTCAAAAAGCAAAAAATTTTTAGATTTTGTTTATAAAGTCTAACTTATAAAACACCTTTCAAAATTTTGACAACAAATGTTAAAAATAATTGTACATCTTGTTTTAATTCTTACACAACTTTCCGGCGGAGTGAGACATATATCTATTTTAGAGCATTTTCTTTTTCTATTGAATAGATTTGAGTAACTTTGTATTTCTGACAAGGAAATAAAAAATAAACATCAGCCATCCCAAAACAGGCTTTGTCCTAAGCTAGAAAATATGGTGTATGCAGAAAATCAGCTAAATGTTAACACAAATTTGTACAATGAATTGAGATGTTTGAATGGTGGTAGATCACTATTAAAAATCAAAAAAATGGTTTTTTTAATTATAATTTGTTTAAGTAATAAAATTATAGTTGATTAAGAATTTCGATTTTATTTTATGAAAAAAATAGGCTAACCTCTTAAAAAATTACTTTTCCATAAAGCGGTAATAGCTGTTGGTTTTTTTTTTCCATAGCAACCCTTTTTTTTCCCGTTGATATGTACCTAAAACTAAACTTATACGACAAAGTTCCAGTAAAACTTATGAACATATGTCGATTGTTACTCTAGAACTACTTTTTGTTTATTAATTGATGCTTTTATTGCATTTGGTGACATGGTTTTCAACGGATTTTCCAGTATCAAGCACATTTGTTTTATTACTTTCATATTCTATCATTTTATTTTAAATACAAAATAAATAATGGGAAATAAAGATATAAGAAATAAAATAAGATGTAATAAGAAACGTAGACTCTTTAGAGGAAACCTTTATCAATTAAAAAACGTTACAGGTGAAGAAAATGTATCTAATTTTGAACCAAAATTTGAATGCAGCTCAGCAAAAAAGTTGAACATGTTTATGTTTAAAGAAGATTTACATGTACATGTAAATCTTCTTTAAATGTTGTAAATAATGATAGTAATTCTGCTCAGCATGAACAGTCCAATGCTAAAAATGACTGCTACATTTTCATTAACACCAACATATTAACTGAAATTGTTATTACCATCGGCCGCTTTCCAAAGATTTCTGGAAATGTATCCTTTTATCATGATGCTAAAAATTAAAAAGGTTTATCACACCGAATACATTTTTTGTGTCTATTTTCCAACTGGGAGCAAAAGTTTTATTCCAGCAAAACTATAGACAAACCAGCAACAGTGGGTCCAAAAACATTTCGATATTAACTTACGAGCGATAATAGCTTTTTGAGAAATAGGTAAAGGATACTCTGTTATAGAAAAGTTTTGTAGTTTAACATGCCCAATCCTATGAACAAATCTTCTTTTAACTCTTTCTGCATAGAAATTACCTATTGTTACAATTACATTGTTGAAGATAGCTTGAATATTGCAGCTGAAGAAATATGGAAAATAAGTTTGAAAAAAATCTACGATGAGCATACAGTAGTCAACGAGGACATCTCAGGTAATGGGGCCTGCTAAAAAAGAGTTTATTCTTTACTTAATGGATTTGTAACTATTATTAACAAAACAAATGGAAAGTGTATTGATTATCGCATACTATCTAAAAAGTGCAAATCTTGTGAGTGTTGGAATACACGCAAGGGTTCATCAAAATACCTAATGTTTAAAGATGAGCATGTATGTTCAATTAATTACCAAGGATCATATGGATCAAAAGATCAGATGAAAGCAAAAGATCAGATCAGATGGAAGCAAAAGGTCAGATCAGATGGAAGCAAAAGGTATTGTTGAATGCTTTCATTCCTTTATTGAAGCAAAAAAATTAAGGTATCTTCAATACATTGGTAATGGTGATTCTTCCTCATATCCAGCCATATTCAATGCTAATCCCTATCCAGGACATACAGTGTAAAAATGTGAATGTATAGGTCGTGTCTAGAAACGTATGGATACAAGACTAAGAAAATGGAAAAAATGTTCTATAAAAGATGGTCTAGAAGATAAAAAGTCACTTGGTGGTAAAGGTAGGCTAACTGAAAAAGAAATAAACAAAATTCAAAATTACTACGGCATTGTAATTCGCCAAAACATTGATAATTTTTATCAGATGCGAAAAAATATATTAGCAGTCTTGCATCACTTATGTGTAGCAGATTTATCTAATGCTAGACATGTTCTTTGTCCACAAAATCAAAGTTTCATGGTGTAAATATCAAAGGTTCAAGCTGCAAAATAAAGAATATGAAAAAAAAAAACAGGTTTACCTATTGCTATAAAAGCTTTTATCAAGCCATTGTTTAACGATTTAATATCAGTAGACCTTCTTTCTAAATGTCTCCATGGATCAACTTTCTTAATGTCTCTATGGATCAACTTTCTAATTGTCTCCATGGATCAACTCAAAATGAGTCTTTAAATGCTTAATGAGTCTTTAAATGCTTTGATTTGAAAACGTTATCCTAAAGATGTTTGTGTTGGAATTGGCATATTAAATTTAGGCTGTTGTTTTGCCATCATTAATTTCAATGATAGGTTTATTGGTATCAATAGAATTTTTTCAATAGAAAAACTTTATTTAAAAACCAGGACATTATTGTTCAGTTTTTTTAGCATCTTTTGATTTAAAAAGAATAAAAAATATGGAGAAAAAATAAGGTGAAAAGCAAAAAGAGACGAAAGCAACTACGAAGTATTTGTAAAGGATTTTTAGACATAAAGGAGAGTGAGCTATGGAATTAAGCTATGGTGCTGGAGAATTTTAGTTTAAGATACTTTATATTTATTTAATAGAAGCTTATTTATTTACTATTTACTTAAAATTGATTAAAGTTTTAGATTAAAACTAAATCAAAATAAAAGAAAGATTTTCTTTTTTTTTTTAAACTTACTTTGGTAAAATTATTTTGTCTAATAATATTATTACTTTGATTTTTGTAAATTTTACTCCAAAACATTTTTATAATAAGATAACATTTGTCAACAGGCTTTTTAAGTGAGTTTTTTATATTAATCTGAAGAATTTTACGCTTTTTTTTGTTTAAATGTGTTTTTCTCAGTTCTTTCAAATTCAAGATTTTGGGGTGATTATCTCATACTTTTGTTGACCAATTTTTATAAAATTTTCAGGAGTTGTTCCTTTTGTTGTCATGGATCTTCCCTGCTACTTTTATTACATTGTGATGGTCAGAAAAAAGATTTGAATGTTCAAATATGGTCAAAAACACCTTTTTTATTAAGGAGTTTTTTGTTTAAAAAAAAAATCTGTGGATTTTTTTTTTTATTCTATTACAGGATCTGCATAATTATATTATAGTAAGTTTAAAAAAAATTTCAGGTCGAATAAAAAAAAATTTCAGGTCGAATAAAAAAAAATTTGGTCCTATCAAAAACATTTGATGGGACCAAAGTTCCCAAACCATAAAATTAAAAATAATAATTTTGTCATTAAAATGTAAACTCTAATCATTTCATAAGTAAATAAATGCTAAAATGTAGTTTTTGAAAGGTTTCAGTCTACCACCTTAAAAGTTTTTTAAAACTTTGTTACGAGCATTTTTAAACTTATAGTAATCAGTATTAGCAAAAGTTTTAAATCAAATCCGAATCTTAGTACAACTAACCAGAGTATAAACTCCTTTTCGTGTGTTGGCCCTCACGTGGAAACAGTTAAACCTTTTTTTTTTTACAAAATGTTTAAAACATTTTTATAAAAACTTTTAAAATTGTTTATGTTCAAAAAAGTTTCTTATATCCTATTTATATTTTAGCAAGAAGGTGTAATAGCTTAGCTGGAGAGAGAACGAAGCCGAAAATAGATTTAAATCGCGTTAGAGTCTTTGTAGTATACTTATTCCAATAGCAAATCAAAATGTTTTGCAAAAAAATTAAACATTTTGAAATGTAATCAGCAAGTTTTGAGATATAAAATCGAATTTGATTAATAAAATTAAAGTTTGTTGGATATGTTTTTAACAACTATTCGATCAATCCAGAATTTGATTAAAACAAAAATCACGATTAAGATGAAGTAATTGTATATCAAAGTTTTAGACAATCTCTACAACCTATTTGAACCTTATTTTTTGCGTGTCTGTTCAGCTATAGGTTAGTTACGATCTTTAAGATTGTTCTTTCGGCCAGGAACTTATTAAATCCCTCCAGGATTTTATTTTGCGTTGGTGTATTTTTGCTAAATTAAAAAGCAAAGTGCTTTATTCTAAATATAAAACACATAGCAAAAATACTACCAACTCTTATCTACACATTTATTAATTCAATTCTAATCTAGAAATTTATTATTAGTCGTTTAAAAAGCACAACAAAAAAATAACAACAAACTGACTTTAAATATTGTTTAAAATTTTTTTAAACTTCTTTTTTTATTTGCAATCTCTCAATTGCTTTTGAAATTATATCATTTTGAAACAATATCATTGGATAGCTTTTGTTAAAAGTGGAATGTGATTGGTTAACTTTATATTAAGATAATTTTGCGGTAATTTTTTTTTTTTTTAAAAAAGTTGATTAAGGTGCCCCAAGAAGTCCTTACGGTCATATCACAGAGCACCGCGGAAGAGCATTTAATAGGAAGTTCACGCCTCCTTCCAAACCGATGTCGCAAACTTGCCCAGAGGTGGGGTTTGAACCACGGATCTTACATTTGTGAGGCAAGTGCACTACCACTGCGCCACGGCTGCTCATATGCTTAATTGAAAATTATGTTACTATTAAGACTGTTTTTTGAGAAACGACGTACTTTAACTTCGTTCTCCCTCCAGCAACGTCATTATAACTCCTTGATTTTAGTGAGTTTGAATTTTGATTTCTTTAAATCATTCCAAGTATTCACAGGTAGTTTTTATAAAAATATACAGACTTCTTTGAAGTTTCCTGAAGTTTATTTAGTATTGCTCTTAACCTCTGTCTTAAAAACATACACGGTGTTTAAAAAACACCTTACACTGTACTTACTTCAACACCTTACACCTTACACTGTACTCACTGTAAACACCTTATACTTACGCCTTAAAAAAAAATTAAATTAATCAACTTAATTATTTTATAAATTATATTAGGACTGCAATGAAACTGTTTACTTTGGTTGTGTTGACCGTTGCTACGTTTGCTGTTAATTGTCGGCGTAGCAATGTTAAAGAAAAGAAAGTTACAATACCGTCCCTATCAGATATCATGACTAAGTTTAAACCAGAATTTGAAACAAAAAAAAAAGCGTGTGAAAAAAAAAAGAAATCTAATGAGGTATGTCTTTTTATCATTTTAAGTAATTATTTTATCTTTTTAAGTTTTTATCATTTTTAAGTCATTGTTCAAGAAACAACCCTTTTCAGATTTGACTAACCAAACATTTTCATAAATAAAAATCGAAAAGAGTATCGTTCGTAATTAGAATATATTACCCCTAATGAGGCTTAGAAATATTTGGCAATTGCATTTAATATCCTAAAAAATATAATAGCTTGTTTTTTTTTTATCAATAAAACTTACTTAACGTCCTCAAAGTCTTTCTTTGGATTATCCTTATTTTACTTACACGTAGTCGTCTTCTTTTTATTTCCCGTCTTTTCATTGCAGCAAGTAGTTTTTAGTTCTTCATTTATACAGTATCGGACAAAACAAGTGCAACCAAATAATGCTAATTTAGTTTCTTTATATAAAAGTGCTGCATTTTTTCAATTTAGAGAAATAACTATGTAACTGTTTAGAGACAACGTTCTTCAAGTTTTATTCATCACAAAGTTCATTATTTGTACACAAAAATAATAAATTAATCAAAAGATTTAAAAAACTTGATGTCTTTCTGGACAAAACAAGTGCAACTCCACAAAATGTTGACCAAGCTGTATTTCGCTATTAATATTTTGCAGCGAATCTTTTGTTGTCGATCACAGCCTTGTATCGAGGCATAGATTCGATCAGGTGATCAAAGAAACTTTGTAGAATCGCTGCCCAGGCAGTTCAAACAGTTGATCCTTATTACGAACACCTTCAGAATTAATTCTGCGGTTGACAATCTCCCACAAGTTCTCGAATCGAAATCCGGAGATTGAGGCGGCCAATCCATCACCGATAGGTGGTTGTCTTGAAACCACTGCTTGACTACTTTTGCAGTGTGTTTTGGATTGTTGTCTTGCTGAAAAACCCATTTTATTGGCATATTCCATTCAGCATGAGGTAACATAACATCTTTCAGCATAATTCTATTCATGAAACGGTCCATTATTCTATCGATTCGATGTATTGGACCTAGTCCGTTGAAGAAAAACACCCTCAGACCATTAAATTGTCTCCACCATGCTTCACGGTCTTATGGCAGTAACGTAAATTGTGGCGTTTTCCGGCTGGTCGACGTACACGGCAAATGCCATTGCTACCAATGATGTTGAACTTTGATTCATCACTGAACACGACAGTTCGCCATTTTTGCACATTCCAGTCAATATGAGATGTAGCAAACAGGAGTCGTTTTTTCTGGCACTCTAGTGAAATCAGTGGTTTCTTTGCAGGGCGTCGAGAAAACAATCCGGCTTCAAAAGCACGTTGTCTGATTGTTTGGTCCGATCCAGGCAGCTCTAATTTCTTTTGTATCTCAACTGATGATATTCAGGGATCCTTCTTTTTTCACGCGATATTTATCACAAATACTTTTTTGTGACATTCCACTTATGTAATCGCCAATAAATTTGTTTCTTAGTTTCAATCCAAGAATGTCGGGAGCCATTTTTGCAATTGAAGTCATAAAAATAATAAAAATAAATAATCACGCTTCTCAAGGCTTACCGTGTTACATTTACCTTGTGATAATACAATAATACTCTGTGAAACACAACGTATTGGTTGGATGTAAACTGTATTGATGCAATGAAACACTTGTTGTATTTCACTTCTTGTATTAATGTTCTTCGATAAAACACTTTGATAAAACTCACTTCGATAAACTGTCTTGATAATACTGACTGATTGAATTACATGTCGGTTTACATGTGTCTTATATAGTAAAATGAACCTGTGTGAACATGCTCTGGAAGATTCTAGATGTTTCTTTTCGATGCTTCTGGAAGTTTCTGGATGCTTTTGGATGCTTCTGAATGTTTCTGGATACTTCTGGAAACTTCTGGATACTTCCTTTAACTATTTAAAAACTTCCGTGACGTTAACACGGACCAGATTTAAGAAAATGAAACAAACCAAAAAAGCTGCACTTGTTTTGTCCGCTGCAAAATGGCACTTGTCAACAAAATTCTGCCTGTGTGATGTCACCTGTCAGCTGATTGCTCATGTCATGGCATGCTATGACTCCAGACTCCTGAACTGTTTGCTGTGGTAGTATACTTCGTTTGTTTTTAAAATTAGAAACACTTTGTAGCATTGTTCGATGTTGGTTGTAAATATTTTGTTCAATACGGTATATAAATATTTAACATGTGTTATGTGTTATGTTTGCTTGCACAATTAAAAAACAAATAAATCATTTACTTAGGTGCCAAGTGGTAAAATTGATTCGCCTCTTCAAGCATACGGTTACCCTGACTTTGATGAAAATACCAAAAGTGTTACAGTAGATCCTAAAGCCACTCTTATCCTATTCAACAATGTGAAGCAACCAATTCGAATCGGTTCACGCGATTACGTAATATCTGGTAAAGCTGAAGAACTTGTTGCATTTTTTGAGTGTTTTGGAGATTACGATATCATCGGCTCTGAATTAAATTCAAATGGTAGCTGGCCTAACAATACAGGCCAAATAAAGATTGAGCTTCAAAATGTTTATCCCGGGGGTAGTAATTTCAAGAACACTCTTTTTGAAACCATGTTTGATATGGGTATGGACGCTATTCTAAACGCTATTTTTCCAGCAAGTCCAGGAAAAATTGCGAAAGCATACGAAGTTGGCAAGCTTTTGAAACCCGTTGCGGATTATTTGCCGTCACAATCTGAGTTTATAACGAAAGCAAAAGAAATTTTTAAGAAAACAATATCTGAAGATGAAAAGAAAAAAGAGATGCTAAATTGGTTAAAGACGCAAGACAATTCTACCAAGCAAATATGGAAAAAAGAGGAAAACGTGAATAACAAAGAAAAGCTTTTGATGTCTTTAGTCATGTATACCAAACCAGAAAAAACTGTACGTGCTACATACAACACCGGAATGTCTAAAATTTCAATGAAAGAAATCGCAAAGATTTTGAAATCTTTTTTTAAGATTTAATGTATATATGATTTAATTGAAATATGAGTTTTCTATGAGAGTCAGAGGCATACATAGGACCCAAAAAAAAAAAAAACTGTGCTTTGCGTTTGCTTATGAAAATAAAAACTCATACGCAAACTCAAACGCATTTTACGCATTTTACACGCGGTTATTTAAATAAATTGTGTTTACTTACGGAAACGCAATTCGTTCAAATAACCGCATGCATTTAAAACGCAACTTATGCATGTAAATGCGTTTTGAATATGAATGGCTATAGTCATAGTAATTAATAAAACACACATTCATAAATAAAAACTTCGTTTAACTTGAGAGCCTTTTATCAGAAATGCCAGAAAAAAGTAAAACCATTCTAGTTTACCATTTCATTCTTTTTATTTTATTTTATTTTTTTTTTACTTTTTTTTTAGGTGCTCTGAAAAGTTCTTACGTTCTTATCACAGAGTACCGCGGATGAGCATTTGATAGAAAGTTCACGTCTATTTTCCAACCGGTGTCGCTAAACTTGCCCAGAGGTGGGGTTTGAACTACGGATTCTTTGTTTCTGAGGCAAGTGCGCTACCACTGCGCCACGGTTGCTCAAACACGGCTTCTACACAGGAGCATTGTAGAGTTTTGCGCATGTTCATAAGATATACTGCTTTTTATGTATTTTTTGTACCAAGAAAAATCTTTTGGATAAATACTTCCTTTTACTTTATTTAGAAATTAGTTGGTCTTATGAAAAAAACAAAATGTCCTAACTTGTCACGTTAATGGTTTCAAAATTAATTTTAGGAACGATCAACGCTCACAGGTACTCTATGTAAAAAGTATGAATGCCTTTGACTTTGTTTTTATGTATAATGATTCAATCTTTTTACACATAAAAAAGAATAGCTTAATATGAGAATCAACCACACAAAAATTATGTGATTTTTTAATTTGTAATGACCCAAAAAACCTAAATCACATAATAATATATTTTAAAAGATGACTATTAGCACTTCCTTATAGCATAAGAATATTACTACAGGCATTTCTTTATGGTAGAACAATATGCAGCATATACATATATAGTATATATAACATTAATTTAGAAAACGAAACCAAATTTTACTTAATCTTTTCATAGATATATGTGATAAGGCTAATCATTCTCACAGGAGAAAAATCTTTAAAGAAAATATCCCAAGTGCTTAGGGTTCATAAATGCAAAATTAAAAGTTGGACTCACAACAGTTGCAGTTGCAGCTTTTTACTGAAAGTTTGTCTTTATCTAAATCTCAAAAAAAAAATTTAAAAAGAACAAGATCTGTCAATCAAAAACAGCAAAGTCTAATATGTAGATAACAAGTGGTGCAGCACAAGCGTTAACATCTTTAGCGGCAAAGTCCTAAAATAATAATTTAGCTACGAAGAATCCCTACTAACCAGCAAGAACCAAGATCAAGGTTTCAGGATAATAGTCTTTTAGCAAAGTTATTTGAAGAGTCGTGTAATTTAATAAACAAAATGCAAGAATATGGCCAAATAAAAATTTTTTTAAAAAAAAAGATTATTGTGAATTTAAAGAATGTATAAATTACTTTTGGTAATAAGTACTATATAGAGTATTATTTTTATTTGATTTAGAAGTAGAATAGAGCGGGGCTAGTTTGGCATAGGGGAAAGTTGGGCAAATAAAGTATCTCAGAAACTACGCATCACATTATAAAACATCTTTTTTTTATATTTACATTTTTTTATTTATAAAATATAAAATGGAATGGACTTTTTAATGATCTTTATTAAATAAAGACTTAAACAGACAGGCTCAAGGAAAATAAGGAAAAGATTGCGACGAACAGACTCAAGGAAAAGATTGCGACGAAACGTCGCAATCTTATCATAGACCCCCTTAAAAATTTTTGATAAAATATTTTTCGTTTTTATTTTAAACTAAAAATTGAAAACTAAAAAACTTTAAAAGTATAATAGTATTCTTTACTGCGCTAAAAATTCAAACAAACAAATAAGACAAAATAAAACAAACAAAGACAAAATAAAACAAAAGAAACAAAAAAAAAAGATCGAAAAGGACTGAAAAAATGATCAAGAAACTTCCGAATAAAGATATACACGAATATAAAAGTATTATAAAAAATATAAAATTTCAAGTTTTAAAAATTTCTGTTTTTGTTAGATACTTAAATGTCAATAAACTGCGCAACGCAAAACTTATTTAATAAGTACTTAAAGTAACTAAAGTAAAAAGTACGAAACTTATTTATAAGTAGGAGATTATTTTGCTCTTTTGTGCGGCGGTTTTTGCTGAACTTGCAAGGTTTTTTTTTTTTTTTTTTTTTTTTTAGTGTTGTATTTGCCGATTGAAAATAATTTACACTCGTAATTTATAAAAACAAATATTTACATGACTGGGGCTTGAAGAAGACAAAATCCATCTTATCATTAAGCCCCCCCAAAAAAATGCATATTCATCAAATTTTGGTTAAGTTAAATCAAAGGTTTGGTTAAGTAATATGATTTGTAAGAAATGTAAGATCTTATTAAGATTTGTAAGATTTATCTTAATTTTATAGTAACATTTCCAAGTTATAGTATGAATTCTTAGAAAGATTTGTAAGATCTTATAAGATTATTTTGTATTTGTTCCGATCATACTAAATTCCAAGCATAATTTTCGCGTAGAGAATATTATTAAATAAAACAATTAAATATTTTAATTAATTTTTTCTCGTAACAAATTCATAATTAATAATACAACAGTTCTCATTTTAATAATATAAATAATACTTATAAAATATAACACAACAAGTCACTTATGTAAGACTATTCCATACTGCATAGATACTTTAAATGAAAAAATTGTATTTTAAAACCTTAAAAAGAGAAAGTATTACCGACAAACTATAATAATACTCATAAACCTTAACCCTAACCCTAACTCTCACTTTTAACTAAACTTTTTTTAGGTGCTTACAAATCAAAACACAAATAACGAAAGTCAACTTTTTAATAAGTGATAAAACAAGGCAATATAAAATATTTGAACAGTTAAACTGCGCGCAGTTTAACTGTTCAAATATTTCTGTTTTTAATCAAATTTAAAAAATATCTCACTGATATTGTTTACAGCTGTGTCAACAGTCTGTTTACAAAAGCCCGTCATCCATTCAGAAGTTTTTGCGCTTAGAAGGAAATTTATCGCGCGGAATCTATTGTTTTGTGTTTTAATTAAAAAAAAATGGTTCTAAATCAAAGAAATCTACTTAAAAAAAAATAACTTTGCTGTTGATATTAAAAAATTTTATAAAGTGTACTTTGTTGAGAAATCGCAGGGAACATAATACGTGGATGCGTAGAATTTTTATGGAACGTTCACAGAAAGGTCTTTTTAATGTGTTAGTAAGGGATTTAAAGCTATTTGACAGTGAATACCTTTTTCAGAGTTTTCGGATGACTTCGCAAACTTTTGAAGTGATACTATCCTGGGTTGCTCCATTCATATCTAAGTCTTCCCTAAGACGGGCAGTTGCAATTGCTGAAAAAAGATTATGTATAGCATTAAGATATCTAGCTACTGGCGATGCTCAGATAACAATCGCAATAAGTTTCTGAATGAGCCCAACAACTATAGAAATAATTATCAAAGAAACATGTAAAGTAATTTGGAATGTTATGTGTAAAATAGGATATTTGTTAGCACCATCTTCCCAAAAACAATGGCTTGAAATATCTTCTGAATTCCACGAACGATTGAACTTTCCTAATTGTCTTGGGGGTAATAGATGGTTAAAAAATTCTTATTCTGACCATACAATTTTTCTTTTTTGGTAACTCTTTCAACCTGCTTGTTGACTTCTGTGGTAACTCTTTCAACCTGCTTGTTGACTTCTTTGGTAACACTTTCAACCTGCTTGTTGACTTCTTTGGTAACTCTTTCAACCTGCTTGTTGACTTCTTTGGTAACTCTTTCAACCTGCTTGTTGACTTCTTTGGTAACTCTTTTAACCTGCTTGTTGAATTCTTTGGTAACACTTTCAACCTGCTTGTTGACTTCTTTGGTAACTCTTTCAACCTGCTTGTTGACTTCTTTGGTAACTCTTTCAACCTGCTTGTTGACTTCTTTGGTAACTCTTTCAACGTGCTTGTTGACTTCTTTGGTAACTCTTTCAACCTGCTTGTTGACTTTTTTGGTAACTCTTTCAACCTGCTTTTTGACTTCTTTGGTAACTCTTTCAACCTGCTTGTTGACTTCTACAATAAAAAATCATCAGAGCCAGTTTTATTGTCAGCTTTATTTAGTTGTTGTAAACTTTCAACAAATAAGGTATCAATGACATTGATTGCTTTGGGTATTTTTTTATTGTGGCTTGAGCAAGATGTTGTATCGAGCTGTGAATTGGTGGAACTGCAACCAACTGGTTCTGCTAAATCTTTTTTTGTATGTAGTAAGTTCAATTTGAAACTCTAAGAATTGTAGTTGTTTGAAATATTTACATGTGGGCAGTATAGATGCTACTGCAACTGACCGTGTGGCTTTCTCTCGTATGTCATTGCATCGTTTAAAACTTTTTCGTAAACCTTTCCATGGCTTTTTCAGGGATTCGACTAAATTTGATATAAGTTAATTACAACAGAGTGAGTTATGTTAATAAAAAAACAAAAAATATAACAATAAAACTTAAAAAAAGGCACAACGTACTAAGGGTGGCATGAAGCATCAAAATATGTATAATCAGCTACTAAAACGTATATTGTTTGACCCATAAACGTAAAACTTATATAATTTTGCCAATTTATAATTAGATTTTATTATTATTATATAAAAAATATAATAGTAAGACTTTTAATAGTAAAACTTTTGAATTTTAAATTATAACAGTTTAAAAATTTTAAATTGTGTTAAAAAAGTTATCAAAAAAAAATCTTTAAACATAAACCAGAAAAACTAAGATTTTTCTCTGTAAACAATTTCCCTTTCTTTGAATGCAAGAAGTTAATTAACCTGTATAAGCACCACCAAGACTTTCATTAATCATTTCCCAAGCATTTTTTCTTTTATCATAGTCTTTATGCGAAGATAAAGCAGTATTCCATAAACAGGAGTATTTTTTAACATATTCAATAAACTCTTTATTGTCGATTTCGTTTATATTTTATTTTTAGAGTTATATTAACACTTTTTTTAATAAGTTCTTTAAAGCATATTAGTAAGGTTTTAATTATTGGTTGCGACAAAAACAATTGCTGTGAATTGTTTTGTTTTTGAAGCAAAGATAAAATATACGTTTGTTGTTCAGGTGATAAATTTTTACTTGCCAAATCATCATACTTAATAATTTCCATTTTGCTTTTATAGCTTTATAAAATTCAGAAATAAGTTAGTTGTGAAGTAAAATCTGATAAAAGTCTATTTATATAATATTCTTAACGTAATTAGTACTTTAATTATCCGTTTGATATATGTAAGTTATCATTAAATTTTCATATTATTACTGTTTGTTGCATTCATTGCTCAGCTTTGTTTTAATTTTCACATGCACATTTTTCATCTTTATTATTATTCAGAGAATACTTTTATATCCTTCATTAAATGTTTACATATATGCCGCTTACATTTTTAAGGTTTTTGTGCAACGTTCTTTTTCGCTATCATATATTATTTAATTATTGTTATGATTTTGAGTTTCGTGGGCTGCTCATTTTCCTACACTTTTGATTGGTTGTCATATTTCGAATGAGGTACCTATGACAGCGTTAGAGTTTATTTAAGGCTATTGTTGTTTTGTTGATAGAAAAAAAATTTTCTAATGAGGTATACTGCTTTCTGATAATAATACCTATTTGGTTTTATTTCTTAGAATAAATTTATGAAATTTTTTTTTTATGTGTCTATTAGAATTTTAATTTATTTTGTTTTCATGTTTTCTTTTGGTGGTATGTTAAGTTTTTTATTTTTTTATTTTTATTTTTGTTAGTTCAGTAAATCTACACTTTTTATATCACATCATCAAAAAAATATTGGTGCTTTACAAATTTGGGGTTGGTTGGGTTTTGGCTATTTGTAGTGAGTCCTTTTTTACTGCAGTATTAAGTAGGCGTAAGTCGCGGGGTAAAGCATAAGTGGCGATGACGTTTGTCTGACGGGATAAACTAGCTATAAATGCTTCTTCGTTATAATGATATAATGATAAATAACTATATAATGATAAATAACGATATAATGATAAATAACTAGTTATAAATGCTTCTTCGATCCTCATCGAAACGCCAGTAAAATTAGACGCGACTCTGAGGAGATGTTTATTACTTAACTACTACACAAATTATGTTTAAACATTAGCACTAATGTTTTTTTTATTATCAAATGCCTTTCATTGGTGTTATCATATTTTTTATTTTGTGATCGGTTTTATGTTTTATAAGTTTTTGTCTGGTGACCTCACCACGAAGATATACCTTATCTTCGTTCATATTGGTGTTTATAAAACAATTTTTTTTTCTTTAAATTTATTTTAATTGTTATTATTGTTGTGGGTGTATAGCCTGTCTTATTTATTTTTAAATAAACCTCTATTAATCTTTATTTTTGTCTTGACAACTGTCAAAATATGCTTTGTCTAATAAATAATTCTTCTTTATTCTAATATACTTCATTTCTTCCTTGAGGCGTTTACTGCTCGTGTGTGACTATTTGGCGAATTTTATATGCCAAAGTTTTAAAATTATATAGTATTCTTAACGTAATTAGTACTTTAATTATCCGTTTGATATATCTAATTTAGCATTAATATTTCATAAATTGCATAATTGTGAAATGTAATCAAGTATACCAAGTATACGTGTTAATGTTTTAAAGTTTCTTTTTAAAAAAAAAAACTTTTATTTCTTGTACCATGTGACAGTTTTCTTGGTTTCCATTGGATAATACTATAGGAGCATACAACTTTCCGCTAAAAAGCTCACCATTGTCGAGCTTATTTTTTCCTGCAACTTTCATAACAATTTTCCGCAAGTTTTTTTAATTAATATAGTGAACTCATTAAGTAGCTTTCCGCAAGGAAAGTTTCAAGAAAAGCTGAACGGAGAATAGCCTTTAAGAAAGCAAAAGTTATTATTATTATTAATAATATTTTATTAATCACCCTCTGTAAAATATATTTACAAGGTAAATCCACAAACTAAGAAAAAGAGATTAAAAAAAAGTATTATTTAGAAATGTTTTCTTCAAGTGTCTTTTTAAAAATTGTTTGCTGTTCTTTTACATTCCAACATTGAACCGCGTGTACCAAAATATGAAGAGTAGCTTCAGGAATTGCTTCAAAATATGAAAGAAATCAGAAAAATCAGAAAGTTCGTTAAACCAAGTTTCAGCAATTAATTTCAGTAATTAAATGCAGATTAAATCTGGAAAAAATGCCTTATGGTGTAACACAATTCGTCTATTTTATTATAAAAACAAGTTAAATCAGGTTTTAAGCCTGGCTTAAATTTATTTTTTGGTTTATGCGGCACTTTGTTTTTAAATGAGGGATATTTGTTTTCAAATCTTTCAACAGATAATCATAAGTAAACTTATTAAATTAATTTACATTGTTTGAGTTAGGATAATTATAAAGTTTTTCTTGTTGAAAATTTGATGATGTTGTTATTACAAATCCCATATCTATAATATTTTATTTTTTAAAAGTTAATTACGTTCATCCATTATTCGAAAAAATTTCGTTGAGTTGGCGTTACAGGGTTATTCGTTCTTATATGCGCGTCTATTCATTTTTATATGCGCCTTTATTCATTCTTATATGCGCATTTATTCATTTTTATATGCGCCTTTATTCATTCTTATATGCGTTTTACAAAAGCAATTGTAAAAAAGCAATTTGAACAAAAAAAAATCATTTAAGCAATTTGTTTTGAAAAAACTGTTTATTTTTTCAAAACAAATTTTTCTTATTTCCAGGTAAACGAGGTTAAAAATACTTAAAACGAAGACTTTTTACATTTGATGATGGTTTATTTAATTTAGTATTGTTCTTTGTAATTTTATTATTAAATTTCTTGATTGATTAAGTTATTATTTATCTAATTATTCATTTATCTAGATTTAAATTTAATTATTTATAATTATTATTAGTATCAAATTATACATCCTTATACAAATTATACATCCTTAATTTATCGAAGCGCACAGTTCAAAATCTTGTCGTTAAGTTAAACAGAAGATAATTCGACGACATGACTGCATTCAAATCGTTTTCTGATAAAAAACGAGGTAAAAGACCTATAAACTCTCAAATAAAAAATATTCTCGAATTATGCGCACAAGAAAACAATCTTTGCACGCAAGAAGCAATAAAAAAAAATCTTTCTGCAGCAGGCTTTAACATGTCTCAGCCTGCTATTTCAAATAAACTCAAACGCTCGGATTTATCAGGAAAATGTGTTGTGCATGTGCCGAAGAACGATACTCAACACCAGTTATTAATGCAAGCTATGCATTAGCAAGCGAAATAAACGGAATTTCAGATAAAAAACTTATTTATTTGGATGAAACTAAGTTTAATGTGCACACTAACAGCACATGGTTGTTTGTAATGGTTGTTTGCTAAGAGGTACGCCAGCAATTTTACAGTCCCCTCCAAATCGTGGTAAAAATGTTAGTTTAATTTGTGCTGTTTCAACAATGGGAGTACTTGCTTATAAAATAAAAACTGGAGGCTGGAATGCAGATTCATTTTGTACTTTCATAACTGCAATGATGGAACCAGCGATTAGGAATGCAAAGGTTGAAGCGCCGGTGCTTGTTATGGACAATTGTAAATTCTACTGGAGTCTTTCTATTAGGCAAACACTAACCTCTCATGGTATAGCTATTAAGTATCATATTACATGGTATAGCTATTAAGTATTATAACTATTAAATAATTAAATTTAAATAGATAAATAATAACTTAATCAATCAAGAAGTTTAATTATAAAATTACAAAGAACTAATACTAAATTAAATAAACGAAAACAAAGAGCTATACTAAATTAAATAAACCATTGTCGAATGTAAAAAGTCTTCGTTTTATATATTCTTAACCTCGTTTACCTGGAGATAAGAAAAATTTGTTTTGAAAAAATAAACTGTTTTTTTCAAAACAAATTGCTTAAATGATTTTGTTCAAACTGCTTTTTTCAATTGCTTTTGTAAAACGCATATAAGAATGAATTAAGGCGCATATAAAAATGAATAAATGCGCATATAAGAATGAATAAAGGCGCATATAAAAATGGATAAATGCGCATATAAGAATGAATAACCCTGTAAGTCATAGTTTATATCTGGGCCGTACCGAGCCAACTTTGCGTTTATGGCAAGAAATGAAAATTGCGCCCCTCCCCCTAACCGCTCAAAAAAAAAATTAAAATTAAAAAACAATTTGATGATCACAAAATTTATCATATCAAGTGTAAATTACAATTTGTCATGAATACCGCACAAACTTCAGTTTAATTTCACTTTTCTAGTTTTTTTGGATGCAAATTCACTAATGACGTCATCAAACTCAAGGTTGTCAACAACTTTATGTTCAATTGAAACTATAGCCAAACTAGACAAATGTACTTGGCCGATAGTTGATCTCATGTAGTTTTTTAGAAGCTTAAGTTTACTGAAACTTCTTTCATACGTAGCAACTGTGACTGGTATGGTTAGGAAGATGCGAATAGTAATTGTCGTGTTAGGATAAGCATCAGTCAATGAATATTTATAAATGAGCTGCAAAATGTCAATTGGGCTAGATTTTTCAAAATTGTCTATAATTGCAGCAGCTTGATATTTAAAACTTACCGTTTCTGACTAAAAATCAGAACAATTTGTCGTGTAAATCTGAGGTAAGTTTTTGGCTTTTGTCTTAAATTCATCCTCTAAACTTTTAGATAGTGAACGCCCACAGAGGAAGTCAAAGGATACAGGAGGCATAGACTCAAACCGTCATTCAATTTGTGTAATAATGCTGTCAAACACAAGATTGCACTTTGATTCGAATTCTTTTTCTGCTGTGAGGAGATGAAAGTCGTCTTCAGCTTCATAAAGTGCCATCCTCTTTACTTTGCACTTCCTCTTGACTGGAAAATTATCTTTAATTCCATTCTGTTTAGCTGTTTCTGCGGCATCTTTAGTAATTTCTGAATGGAATCCTTCAATCGTTTCATTTTTTTTTTTGCTGCAATGTCAATTGAAACATTTTTATATTAAAGCAATTTGATTTCCCAGCCAATTAATAAAAGAATTTAACACCAAAAATCCAACAAACACTAAAAACTTAAATCAACTTGAATGATAAGATCTTTTGCATTGCATATTGTGACATTATTCGTCATGGGATTGTGGATAATAGACTTAAAAACTTGAAAAACTTCTTTATTTGTTTGTGCAATGGTGTGGTTGCTTCTTTATTGGCAGACCACCTTGTGTCACTGTTTTTCTTTAATAAGATGGCAATTTTCATTAGTGCTTTCCATCTTAATGTGAACTTGAAAAAAAGTTAAAGATGGCTTGAACTTTTCCAAAAACTGTAATCATGAGTGGGGAAACCTCAGCAGCATGAACCCCAACAAGATTTAAAGTGTGGGCTGCACACTGGAACATATCTTGCTGACTCACTAAGAGAACGGATGTGAACTTGGATGCTATTGTACTTTCCAGACATATTTGCTCCATTGTCATAACCTTGGCCGCGGCAATCAGAAATTTTTAGACCGTCTTTCTCTAATTTTTAAGTGATCTCTGTTGCAAGACTTTTTCCAGTTTTTGGTGAGATTCAATGAAATCAACAAAGCTTTCCTCAATTGTACAGGTTTCATCATTGATATGGACATACCTAATTATTTGGGTCATCTGCTCTTTATGGGAGGAATCTGGAGTGCAGTAAAACAAAACAGAAGAGTTAACTTCTTTGATGTTTGACAAAATTTCATTTCTGACTTTCTGCCCAAGTAACTCAATGAACTCATTTTATATTCAAGGAGAAAAGTAGGACGTTGTAGTTTTCTTTGCTTTAACAGATGCAATGTGTTCAGCCACTAAAGGATAATAATTGCTTTTTAACTCAATCAAGTTCAGAAAAAATGTTTTGTTGACCGATGACTTCTGTTGTGCCTCAACGGGCAAGATTGTTCCTAGCACAGAACAAAATTACATCAATAATCACTTTCAAGACGTCTCTCCGCTTTTTCATTTCTCCATTGATAACTCTCTGCAAATCAGAATCCATAGCCTTTCCTTTTTCGAGGTTTTTTTCAAGATTTTCCAATCAGAATGCATCTTTGGTGTTCATTGCTGTTTTCATGTTCAGGAACTCTTGGGTTTAGTTTTTTTCAGCCACAAAGTCCTTTTGAAATTTCTGAGAAATGATTGGTTTTTGCTGTTGAAAATAACAAACAGCAAAAACAAAACAATGAATCTTTTTTATTGCTGTACAGCAACCAATGGCGAACAAATTTGTCACTATTGGAATGAATTTTTTGATACAATTTTGTGCTGAAGTTTCGCTTTCTGCTGTCAAAATCACACAGTATGTATAAGAAAAATAGTCTTCTTTCTTGCTCTGACCTATGTTTAGTCATAAAGCATCTTATGTTGTCCGTTTGTTTAGGCCACGTTGCTGGATCCTTGTATTGAAAGTTTTTTCCTAAAGTTAGCGGAATATCTGATATTTCTGAATGAACTTCATGTGATCCATTTCAACCCGGTCAGAAAGTTGGGAATTTCCTTACTCTCTTATTATTTCTGAATTATTTGTGCGAAATTCTTCTTGACTTTGGCTAATGAAAATCTCCTCTTCTATTAATTCCAAATTATTATCTGAACTTAAGTCATTAATTTGAACTGTTTGAAAAACTTTAGTTGATAATTGATAAACATACATGTTTTAACTAAGTTTTGAAAACTAATAATGCGTTTTTTGCAATCTAAAAAATGATCTTAATAAAATGTGGTTTTTCCTTTTTTTTCTTTTTAAAGATTTTGTAAAATAATTTAAAGTTATTTCTTATGATGAGACTTTTCATTTAACTGTCCCATCATAATTAATAACTTGAAATCATTTTACAAAATCGACTGTAGAAAATATGGACAGTGTCCATATAGTCTCAAAATATAACAAATATAAATAAAATTAATATTGAATGAACTGAATAAAAAGAAGATAGTTTTAAAAATATATATAAACTATTTTAGAGTTAAAGGGCGCTCTTCTAGTGCAGAAGAGCGCCCTTTAACATAAACTCCAACTTGTAAAACATAAACTAACATAAACTTCAATTTATAAAAACTCATTTACTGATTAGATCTGTTCAGTAAATGAGTTTTTATAAGTTGGAGTTTATGTAAAGAGGCGCAATTTTAATTAATTTTTTTATCAACTTCAATTATTTTTCTTTTATTTATTTATTTAGATATTAATTTTCTTTTATTTATTTATTTTTTTAATTTAATTTACTTTTAATTTATTTTTCGGGAACTTTGCGCCCTCCCAGATTTGGCACCTCGGGCCGCGGCCCGGCTGGCCTCACTCTTTGTACGGGCCTGTGGCCGTATTCTCACCTCTCCGTTAAGCTTAAAGGAGCGTTTGTCTAAAATTTCTTTTTAACTACATTATCAAAAAAATTCTTTAAAAGTATGATTTTTTAAAATAAAATCGTTTTATTTTAGTATAAGTATTATTTAAACAAATTTAAATAAAGTTTATGTCATTTTTTGACTTATAAATATTGTCATGAAATTTTATATAAAAGCTCCGTTAAGCTTAGCGGAGAGATGAGAATGCGCCCACTGGTTTATATAAACATTTTTGAAGTTATTACTTTTTCTTAATTGCTTCGCTGTTTTAATTACCACAATGTAATCATCTTTGCTTTGAAGTTTGACTAATATCGGGCTAATCTTTTTATTATTTGTATTTTTTCTAAAACGATGAATTCTTACAATTTTAAAGCTATCAGCGCCAATCTCCTCAAACACTTTTAAAACAGCTCCTTTATCATCCAATTCTTATTCCTTAATATCAAGTTTGTTTGACTCCGTTATGCCAAATATAACAAAATTTTTCTTTACGTTTTATATCATTTTGCTCAACTGTCAATGCACTAATAACATCAACTGCATGAACGTTAGGTTTATTTTCCATTTTGAAAAGGCTATTAAAACTTTTTATTGGATTTTCTTCTGATATTGTAGAATTTTTTTCTAAATTCTCGACCTTTTTCTTTGATGCGTTGTTTTCAACTTCAATTGAACTAATTTATCTTCCAAAATATTTAATCTGCTGTTGATGTTCTTTGATGATTTCTTCTTGCAAATTTTCTACTTTTTCGACATGTTTCATTAAGTAAGCAAATTCAGTTTTTAAACCATTTTTTCAACCAAGTAAATACGATAAATAAATTTCAAAATTTTTCAAATAGTAAAAACGCGTCCTCTAACTACGTAGCGTGCGTGCTAACTGTTAACTAAATTTTGTTTTTTTCATAAGGCAAACTAATTTTTTAGTAAAGTAAAAAGGAAACGATGCTAAAAAAGGTTTTTCTTGGTCCAAAAATACATAAAAAGCAATATATATTATGGGCATGCGAGAAACTTTAGAATGCTCCTGTGAATGATTTTTTTATAATTTTTTTATTTTGTTATTTAGGTGTTCCAAGAAAACCTAACGGTCTTATCACAGAGCACCGCGGAAGTGCATTTAACCAGGAAGTTCAAGCCTCCTTCCTTACCGTGAAGCGAAAAATGTTCAGAGTTTGTTTCGAACCTGGATCTCCTGCTTCTAATGCAAGCGCTCTAATCACAGCGCAACGGCCGCACAAGGATAAAAAGGTAAAATAGAATGGCTCCACGTAATTTCCGTCATTTCTGATAAAAGGCTCTCAAGTTAAACGAAGGTTTTATTTATGAATGTGTGTTTTACTAATTAATATGACTATATAGCCATTCATATTCGTACAAACAAATGAATACAAGTAAATAAAAAGATAAACACTTCTGCCTTGAAACCAGTTTCAACGTAGAAATAAAGAAGCTCTTGGATTTTTCATGGTTTATATTGTCAGAGATAGTGAGGGGAATCCAATTGGTGATCACGAAAAATAATTTCTTTTTTTAAGTGAGTCTGGGAATAATAAAATATTTCAAATTTTAAATTTATTTTTGCTGCTATATCGCCAAAATTTAGAAGCCTTCTTTTACGCCCGTATTTTTCATATTTAAGTATCAAATTTGTATTTGGTATTTGAATCTGATTTTCTTTTATAAATACGACTTTGCTTACTTTATCTTACTGATAATGGTATTTATCTAAAAATAACAGATTTCAATTTCAGATTTTTAACTAAGAAGTTTTTCTTCAGTTGAAGAACTTATAATTTTTCAAAAATTATTTATAAGGCTGCTTTATAAATAATTATGATGCTTCATAATGAAATAGATTATTTATCATCATCAACATAATATTATTAATAGAATTTAGCAAAGAAACAAAGATATATAATTGTACGTCTCGAAATTGAAAATATATTGCGATATTTTTATAGGATTGATTTTGAGTCTATTATTAATCCCTAAGTCTTATTTAAAAAAACAATTTTAATGGATTTTTTTATCTTACAATTAATAACAAAACAAAAGTAGCTACTTAATAATAGTTTATGTTCTCTTTTAAAGAGAAATATTTTACATTTTCAAAAAATATACTGCAGAACACCGCATCCATAAGCATAAGATGCGTTTTAAACGCGATTATTTGAATAAATTGCGTTTCCGTAAGCAAACGCTATAAAATGCGTAAAATGCGTTTGAGTTTGCGTATGAGTTTTTATTTTCACAAAATACAGTTTTTTTATTGCGGTCCGATGTATGCTTCGGACCCTTATAGAAAACTCATATTTAGTTTAAATCATATATACATTAAATCTTAAAAAAAAGTTTCAAAATATTTGCGATTTCTTTCATTGAAATTTTGGACATACCGGTGTTGTATGTAGCACGTATAGTTTTTTCTGGTTTGGTATACATGACCAATGACATCAAAAGCTTATCATTCTTTTTTATGTTTTCCGGTTTTTTCCACATTTGCTTGTTAGACTTGTCTTGCTCTTTTAACCAATTTAGCATTTCTTTTTTCTTTTCATCTTCAGATATCATTTTTACATAAATTTCTGTCGCTTTCTCTATAAAATCAGATTGTGACGGCAAATAATCCATAATGGGTTTCAAAGCCTTGATAACTTCGTATCCTGACGCATAAACTTTTCCTGCTGGACTAATAGTTTTTAGAATAGCGTCCATACTCAAATCAAACATGGTTTCAAAAAGAGTATTCTTGAAATTACTATCTCCGGGAAAAATATTTTGAAGCTCAATCTTTATTTGGCCTGTATTGTCAGGCCAGCTACCATTTAAATTTAATTCAGAGCCGATGATATCGTAATCTCCAAAACACTCAAAAAATGCAACAATTTCTTCAGCTTTACCAGATATCACGTAATCGCGTGAACCGATTCTAATTGGTTGCTTCACTTTGTTGGATAGCATAAGAGTGGCTCCAGGATGTACTGTTACACTTTTGGTATTTTCATCAAAGTTAGGGTAACCGTATGTTTCAAGAGGTGAATCAATTTTACCACTTGGCACCTAAGAAAATGATTTATTTGTTTTTTAATTGTGCGAGCAGACATAACACATAACACATGTTAAATAATTGTTTATAGTTGAAGAACTAAAAACTTTGCTGCAATGAAAAGACGGGAAATAAAATGAAGACGACTAAGTTTAAGTAAAATAAATATAATCCAAAAAAAGACTTCGACGACGTTAAGTAAGTTTTGTAGATAAAAAAAAAAGTTATTATATTTTTTAGGATACTAAATGCGATTTACAAATAGTTCTAAGCCTCATCAGGGGTAATGTAGTTTGATTTTAAACAATACTCTTTTCAATTATTATTTATGAAAATATTTATGTAGACAAATCTGAAAGGGGTTGTTACTTGAAAAATGACTTAAAAATGATAAAAACTTAAAATATAAAATAATCACTTAAAATGATAAAAAGACATACCTCATTAGATTTTTTTTTATCTTCACATTTTTTTTTTTTTGTTTCAAATTCTGAATCGAACTTTGCCAAGATATCTGATACGAACGATCTTGAAGTACTCTTTTCTTTGATATCGCTACGCCGACAATTGACAGCAAATGTAGCAACAATCAACACAACCAAAGTAAGCAGTTTCATTGCAGCCCTAATATAATTTATGAAATAATTAAGTTGATTAATTTAATTTTTTTAATGCGTAAGTATAAGGTATTTGAGTGAGTATAGTGAGTACAGTGTAATATGTAATGTGTTTGAGTGAGTAGAGTGTAAGGTGTTTTTTAAACAACGTGTATGTTTTTAAAACAAAGGTTAAGAACAATACTAAACAAACTTCAGGAAATTTCCAAGAAGTCTGTATGTTTTCGTAAAAAGTACCAACATGTGAGTATTTGGAATGACAAAGCCTGACACATGTTTTTGGATGACTGATTTTGATTTTTAAATCCTTGTCAGGAATACAAAGTTATTCATATCTATTCAATAGAAAAAGAAAATGATCTAAAATAGATATATGTCTTCCTCCAAAGGTAAGTTGTGTAAGAGTTAATAGAAGATGTACAATTTTTTTAACAATTGTTGTCAAAATTTTGAACTAAGTAAAATCTAAAAATATATTTTGCTTTTTAAACTACGTCTTTTAAATCACGTGACGTCACGTCTTTAAAATTTATTTTATAGTATAAGCATACTATAATGCAAACAAAAATAAACTAAAACATCTTCATCTATTTGTTTTAAATGCTTATAGACTGGCAAGATTCACTCATAGATTGACTAGATTTACTCATAGAATGGCCAGACTCATTCATAGATTGGTCAGACTCGCCAGACTCATTCATAGGTGGGCAGTACTTGAATCGCTCTTAAAACACCTTTGTAATATTTAGACAAAAACTTATCTAAGCAAAGAAATTACTGTATTTGTTTTACTCCCCAGTCTAAAAATATCTTTCCACGCGTCAAATTTTTGACGTGATATACCCACTACGCAATAACAATATTTAATCAAATCACTCAAATAATCCATCGTGAGTAGTGATCGACCGAAGCAGAAATTATGCTAAAACCACAATCAACTGAAACTACGGTTAAACCAATACACAGCCTAAACCGACATCTCAGTATATATTTTACCGAAACTAGTACTAAAATTTTGGCTAAACCGAAAAAATTACTTAAGAACCGTGGTCTTTACGTGCATAATAAATTAATTCCAAAAAATACCTCAATATCTCTAATAAAAACTTAACCCAAAAAACTTAATCTATATATATATATATATATATATATATATATATATATATATATATATATATATATATATATATATATATAATATATATATATATATATATATATATATATATATATATATATATATATATATAAACCCTTAATCAGAAGCATTCATTACATTAAAAGACCAGAAAAACAACTTTGAAAATCAAAAGCCTTGCCGCCTATTAAATCCATCAAAAATTGAACTCGTTGTTGTCAGCAAAGCATACCTAGATAAAATCAACAAGGACTTAAAAAATAAATTAAAACTAAACCAATGGAAAAACACCGCAGAAGTAATCAAATGGTTTACAAGCATAAGCGACAAGCAACATTGGTTTTTATACAATAAATTTTACTCATGGCCTACTATAGTGGCAGGCCTAATAAACATACTGCTAAAAAAAATACTGTGGGCGAGTTTTAATTTTATAAATTTCCAGTAATATGGCACATTTTAAAAAAAGAACGTGGTTTTTCATTTAATATGCAATGCTTTTTATTTATATTAATTTTGCTTTCTTTTTAGAGCTAAATAATTAATTTTGAAGAATAGGCTTTTAAGTGTTGTATCACTGGGTGCAGAGATAACTACGATGTTGCATAGTCTGTAAAAGCTTTTCGCTTTCCAAATAAAAAAAATACGGATGAACGAATAAGATGCATAAGTGCTTTTTCCGGCGCTACTGCAGTTTTTCCCCCTGCCCCCTTTTTTTTTATTGCTGATTATGATATAGAATGCTAATTAAGAATCGTATAAAAACATTGTATAAAATTGTATAAAAACATAGGTCTGAAAATAACAGAAAGTTCTCTAATTTGATGTTGAAGTTTAAAAAATTACAGTAAAAAAAGCTAATATTCGCCATACGTTGTACATCAAAGTTTACATTTTAAAATCGAACATATTTTTTATTGTCATCAAAATAAATATACAATTAAATTAAATGTTTTCATAAATGTATATTATACAACTTTAATTATTATTTTTTTAAATTAATTCAAATATTGCTTTTTAAATGTACATAAATCAACTGAAAAATAGGGATTGGCGCGATTGAATGTACTTACATCGACTGACAAATAGGGATTAGCACAACTAAATGCATATACATCGACTGACAAATAAGGATTGGCTTGATTAAACGTCCATGATTTGGGACAGGGTTAGGGTTTGGGTAAAGGATAAATCAGAAAATGATATGCTTAGCATTTTTTAACAGTTTTGCATTAAAATGTTGATAGAAACCAGGCTTTTAAAAATCATTTTCGATCAGGTTTTTAATTATAACCGAGAATGAAAAAAATGGCAAATATTAGCGTTTTTTAGTGTAATTTTTTAAACTTCAACATCAAATTAGAGCACATCCTGTTGATTTTCAGACCAATGTTTTTTTACGATTCTTAATCAGTATAAAATTCTATATCATAATCAGCAATAAAAAAAGGGGTAAGAAACTGCAGTAGCGCCCAGGGGGGCCCCTTTTCCTACTTCATAATATCAAGTATTAATAAAAACTGTAAAAAAATAAAAAATGATTTATCCTTTGATAGCTATCTTTTTAGTTTTAAGAGCACCATAAAACATTTTTCTTACAATCATATATATTCATATGATTATATTGACTGCATTAGCCATAAAACATTTTTCTTACAATCATATATATTCATATGATTATATTGACTGAATTAGCCATCTCCATGCTGCAATACACTATCTGAATTCTTTACCAATCGATCCTAAGAAAAATATTATTATTGAACACATGTTAAGTATGAACTCATTTATGTTTATTGGTGAAAAAAAGTATTCCCCTGATATGGTTGCTAGGGCATTTGAGTACTTTTCATTGTCAAGAACTCTTTACTCTCGATTGTCACGTACAACTACGAACCAAGTATATCTTTGATGACAAAGTTAACATCTAAAGTTTGAAATATTGGTAATGATGATTTTTTAAAGTTGTATTTAAAAAAATGTTCTTTATGTAAAAGACAGTTTATTCTATTAATAGGTGAAATTTATGTTAAACCACTGTTAAAATATCAAGAAGGTAACAAATTTGGTAAATCTTGGCAAAGTTAGTTTTGGGTTTAATGATTTGTTCTTTATTTGGCAGAAAACAGTTTTTGTATAAAGCATTACCAGTAACAGTTTTAGATGCTAATTTTTAATATGATCAAACAGTGCAAACAATTGAAGCGATAAAAAAATGTGGTGGTTCTGTTTTTGCTATTCTTTGCGACAATAACAAAATAAATAAAAAGTTTTTTGGAAAACTTGGTGTACTATTGATTAAATTTTACTTAGTGTACTGATGATTAAATTTTCCTTCTGTTCATTTATTCATTTTTATTTTTTCATGATTATGTTTTTTCATTTGTTCATTTAATAAAATCTATTCGGAACAATTGGCTCACAGAAAAATCCCAAAAACTATACTTTACTTACAAAGGTATTTCAAAAACTGCAAAATAGTCAGATCTTAAAAAACTTTTTCTATTTGAAAAAGATGCTATTGTGAAACTTTCTAAACTTAATGAAATTGGTTTTTCCTAAACCAATTGAACGTCAAAATGTGTCAACTTGTTTAAATGGTTTTTGTGATAAGACTGTAGCTGCTATAAAAACTCATCCATCCATAAAAAATGTCGAAGACACCACAGTATTTTTATCTATTTTTTTCAAATTTTTTTGAATTGTTAATGTTAAAGGACTTTATGAAGATATTTGTACTAGAGATATATGTCGTGCTATTTTTTCATTAAGCAATGATAAACGATTGAACTTTCTTTTAAATTTGGCTAATATGGTTGAAAAAATGGCCCCTAAAAAACAAGGTCATAGACTAAAAAACTTAACCAAAGATACTTCTCTTGCTTTTTCGTGGTCGTGGGATGATTGAACTAGAAAAACATTAACTACAAGTCATAAGTACGTTTGCCTTGGACATTTTACTAGTGACCTTATTGAGAAAGCATTTTTAAAATTTCGGCAAAGATCAGGTGGTACCTATTTTATAAATGTTCAGCAAATATTACAAAAAGTCGACATTTAAAAAACAAAACTTTGTCTAAATATTGGTATCACTGCTAATGATTTTGAAGTATCATCAAGCCATTTGTGTGACAAATGTAATTATGTATTGCAAGATGATATTTTGTTCAATCTTCCAGTTATTGAAAGCAATTTGTCTAAAGAAATTAAAATGTCTTTGGTTTACATTGCTGGCTATGTCAATAGGGAAGATCCTCCAGTTGAAGATATATCATTTTGCTTTGAGCAGTTTTGAGATTATGTCAGAGAGATTATTTATAGTGGTTTAGGTTTGCGTGGAGATAACATTTGCCATTGGATATTTTATTCATACATTTTATTTCATCACTTTTGTCTGTCGTGTTAGCTTATCGAACTGTTTTTTGATGGTATCTGATTTTTATGGATTTACCAATGTTTCAAAAAAACATTGTAGATCTTCAAAGGAACCCAAAACCCAAAAGATCTTCAAAGGAACCCATTCCGCAATTTCCCAAAATGAGAATTTTGAAGTTATTTTAAATGTAAAATATATATAAAATATATGCAAAATATCTTTTCGGGGGAATTCATTTAATTGTTACGAAAATCTTTATTTATGACTTGCATATAAACCATTTTTTATAAGAAATTAAAAAAATAGCCGTATAGTCGTATTTCATAAAAAACTCGCCTACAGTTTTTATAAAAACCGTACGTTTACTCGGCCTATCATTATAGTAGACCATGATTTTACCCATCAATCAAAAATGACATATTAAACAACGCTTTAATATTTGCAAAACAGCACACTGAAATCAGCAGTGAAAAAATTCGAGTCATAATTTATTGCAGAAAATCGCTATTATTTTTTTAAAAATGAAGTTTGGATAAAAAAAACGTATAATGATTGTTTTGACGTCACAATGGGTTGTTTTGACGGAGCCGAAGTATGTGAACTGGTGGGTTTATACATTCTAGACTCTTTATCCAAAATCATTACTAAAAATGATTTTATATAAAGACCGGTCTTTACAGAGACGACGGATTGATAATGATTCCCAAAAAAACTACCGCACAGTTTGACAAAATCAGAAAAAGTATCATTGAGATATTTAAAAAGGATCGGATTTCAAATAGAGATTTAAACCAATTTAAACAGTGATAATTTTCTTGGCGTAACTTTTAATCTTCGAAAAAACTCGTACAAACCCGACGGGCATTTGTTTTTAAAAGTTACGATCTAAATGTATTTTAAATGTCTTTTAAACGTCTTTTAAACATTAATGTTTAAAAGACGTTTAAAAGACGTTTAAAACACATTTAGAACGTAACTTTTAAAAACAAATGCCCGTCGGGAACCTTTTAAAAAACAAAACGACCAACTGCTCTACATCCAGACTGAATCAAATCACCCGCTCCAAGTCCTTAAGCAGATCTCCCTCTCCATTAATGATCGACTATCGCAAAATTCTTGGGATAAAAAAATACTTAACGCATCAAAAACAGAATACGAAGAAGCACTTAAACAAAACGGTTTTAAAAACTTTAACTTAAAGAACAACCCTAAAAATAAGACACCTTCCAAAAGAAAAAAGAATATAACTTGGTTTAACCCACCCTACAATAAAAGCGTCTCTACCAAAGTTGGCCAAATCTTTTTGCAATTAATAGATAAACATTTCCCACTTTCAAACCCATTGCATAAACTGTTCAATCAAGACACTACAAAAATTAGCTACAGTTGCTCAAACAACATTTCAAAAATCATAAAAAGTCACAACAAAAAAATAAATTTAGTTAACACGACTAAAAATCTCCCATGCAATTGCAAATAAAAAGAAATCTGCTCGCTGAATAAAAATTATAGAGCGACAAACATCATTTACAAATGTATAACATCTTCCCCAAACATATCCAGCAAAGCATACATTGATTTATCAGAAGGAGTGTGGAAAAAGAGGTATGCAAATCACAAGCAATCATTTACAAACATGAAACTTTCAAATGCAACCACTCTTTCAAAACATAAATGGGAAAATAGGGAAAAACTGAAAGAAATATCTTAATTAACTTGGTCTGTCCTAAAAAAGCCCCCGCCTACAACAATACAACAACAAAAATGTTTACTTTGTTTATATGAAAAACTAATTATTTTACTTTATAAAAATGCTGAAGAGCTACTTATTAAAAAAACAGAGTTAATTTCCAACTTTTGTCACGAAAATAAATTTCTATTAAACAACCACAAACCTGAAGGTTAGATACACGCAGTTGTAGCAATAAAAAAAAGCTTTTTCCGTATTGTATAGTTTCAGTATATTTTTATTGTACATAATTTTTGGTATAAATAAATAAAAACTTTGAAAATTTAAAATTAATGTTAAATAATATAAATAACAAGTTCAGTATTATCTGTCTGACTAAAACTTGGTGTCATTGAGACACGATTAATTCTAACTTTTAATTATCAGGATAGAAATCTATCTATCAACCGAGAGAAAACGGCATTGGGTTCTATTCATATATAACATAATAATCTACAATAATCTATTTTTGTCAAAAACTTATTGACCTTTAAGGCGAGTTTCCACTCATCCGTTTTTCAACGGGAACGGGAAAGGAAAGGAAAAAATAATCACGTGAGCATGGTAATAAAAGTTTTTATTTGTCCGAGCATGCTCACGTGATTATTTTTCCGTTCCCTTTCCCTTTCCCGTAGAAAAATGGATGAGTGGAAACTCACCTTTAAGCATGTAGATAATCTCGACGCAGATTGTAAGTCATTTACTACGGAAATAATTAATAAAACAAATAAAAATGCATTTATAACAGCATTATATAGACCGCCTAATGGTAATTACAATCAGTTTGAAAACCACTTAAATTGCTTCCTACCAAAGCTCATAAAAAAACACGTGTATTTACTGAGTGATTTTAATTTTAATTTTCTCAATAATAAAATAGATAACCACGTTGCGCGTTTTATAAAAACACTTTTGCAATAAAGCGTTTTTCCCATGATTAACAAGCCAACACGCATGACTAATACAACTGCACCCAAAAACTATTTATCTAGAAACAAAAACTATTTATGTAAGAAAAATAAATAATGATAATAATCAATCGTCACTTTTCGCGACCTCTTACAAGAAATAAAATGGGAACTATTGACTAATTGCAATGATGTAAATAATGGCTATGATTTTTTTATTCGCGTGTTTACTAAACAATACAAAAAGGTTTTCCAAAAGTTAAATAAATTATTAATTCTAAAAATTTGCTTAGTCCATGGATGACGATAAAACTCATTAAGTCGATAAAAAAGAAACGAAAACTTTACCAAAAATTAAAAAAAAAAAAAAAGAACTACAAAAATGAAATAAAATACAAAAATTATAAAAATTCTTTTGAAAAGTTAAAAAAGCAATCCAAAAAAAATTACTATTCCTTATTGCTTAATAAAACATTTGGAAATGCAAGAAAAACATGGAATGTCATTTAAGAAATAAAAGGCGTGGAAAATGTGAAAATTGATAATTTTCTAAAAAGATTGCAAGGAGACGGTAATATAGGAGATGCTTTTGTAAATAAAAAAATTGCAGAAACATTTAATGACTTTTTTTATAAATATAGGGAACAAGCTAGCCAGTGCAATTCCTCAGCGGAGTAAATCATTTGAATCCTTTTTGAAAAAATTAGATTGATATCCATAATGGATGAGTCGGAGCTTCTGATTGATGAACTTCGGCTAGCAATTAGTATGCTGAAAACAAATAAGAGTGCGGGTCTTGATGAAAATAACTCCGATGTTTTAAAAGCGGTCTCTAATATTATTAAGAAACTTCTTTTTATAATTTTTAATCTTTCCTTAAGAAACGGTATTTTTCCTGACTAACTAAAACAAGCAAAAATAATTCCAATATATAAAAAAGCGGTGATGATTCGATAAAATCTAACTATAGACCAATTTCCATACTTTCCTGTTTTTCTAAAATACTAGTGCGTATTATGCACAACAGGCTGTACAATTATCTTGAAACTAATAACATTCTTTATCATAAACAGTTTGGTTTTCACATAAACCATTCTAAGGAGCATGCAGTAATTGATCTCGCGAACCAAATTCTAAATGGTTTTGAAAACAATAGTTACACACTCGGAATATTTCTAGATCTATCTAAAGCCTTTGATACTGTCAACCACAAGATTCTTATCAACAAACTATGTAATTACGGAGTAGCTCACTCTAACTTAAAGTGGCTGCAATGTTATTTAGAAAATCGTAAACAAGTAGTACCATTTGATTTAACATGCTCTCCATTTGAGTCAATAAGTTGTGGATTTCCACAAGGATCAATACTTGGACCTTTACTGTTTTTAATTTATATTAATAATATTTATTTGTCATCAAAAATACTTAATTATATTATTTTTCCTGACGATGCTAATGTTTTTTTTTTTGATTCACATTTAAAAAATAATTTTTGTAATGTAAACACAGAACTAACATATCTCAATGAGTGGTTTATAGCAAATAAACTTTCATTGATATTTTGTGGTTTATAGCAAATAAACTTTCATTAATATAAAAAACAAAATATATTTTGTTTGCTAAACCATCTAAATCCGAGAACCTTCCACTTACACTACCAGAACTAACTATTAACATTATTAAAATAAAAAGAGTTTTTTCAATGAAAATACTTGGAATAATTTTTGACGAATATTTAAATTGGAAAAGCCAAATAAAGCTAGTCGAGAACAAAGTCTCAAAGACTTATAAGACTAAAACTCTTTTGAATATATGTTTAAAAAATTTATATTTTTCGTTTATACATAGTCATATTAAGTATTGTAATATTGCCTGGGCAAACAACCACTTATCTTTCCTAAAAACTATTTATACAAAACAAAAGCTAGCAAGTTGATTAGTTTCGGCTTGGGTAGATACGAAAGTGCCGAGCCGTTATTCAAAGAAATAAATGTCCTAAATGTTTACAAATTAAACCTCTACCATAACTTGTTATTTACGTTTAAATTTCAAAACGAATTTATTCCAAAATATTTTTTTAAAAACTTCTCTCTTATTAATCATAAATATAAAATAAGACACTCAATAATTACTACATTCCACTCAAAAAATCTGACTTCTCAATTACATGTTGGGGACCACGCTTGTGCCGAAACTACAAACAATTCTGATTGTCATTATTTGAATATTAGAGTCAGATAGGTTGATATGCGAGTCTACATCAAATGGCATAACAATTCTGCTTATTTTTCTCAGTAATAATTCTTATCAGTTGCCTGATGATGTTTCTGACGCACAGAAGTTTGAAATTTTTAAATGTGTTTTTAAAAAAAAATTAAATTGATTTTCCAGATATTTTAGAAAGAAGACGATTTTTACTGAATTATTATAAAAGCAAGACGAAGAATGGAGAAATCTTTAAAATCAGACATGGAGAAATCTTTAAAATCAGACATGGCTCATAAATTATTTGAACAGCAATAAAGTGTTTTATTTTTGTTAAAAACTTTTTGGGATAATTTCTTCACCATTCCAACAAGTAATGAAAACTTGAGAAAGCTTATCAAAAAAAAAACTTAGAGAACACGAAACATGCAGTACACATTTTAAGTGCTTTGAACACTGGATGACTTAACGAAAAGGTTAACTCATATTTCTTTTAATTTATTGCTTTGTTACTTTTTTATCTTAATTAATTTAATTTTGGTAATGCAGGCATTGCAAATCAAGCTACCATAGACAAGCAACAAAAAAAGTTGCTCATCAATACAGTGCAGTGCTAGAAAAGATACAGGACATTACCTCATTTCTTTCTGCAAGAAATCTTGAATTTTGTGGTTTAGACACAGCCATTGTTTCAAAGAGCAGTGAAAACTTTCTTGGGGTGTTTGAATTACAGGCTAAGTACGATACCGTTCTTAATGAGCTTATGCAAAGAATTCAGAACAAAGAAACCAAGGAGCACTATTTGACACACAGAACAAGTTTTGTGGAGGAGATTGAATCCAAAAATCTTTCAAGGGTAAAAAAAAAACAAAATACTATTTTATTATTTTAGATTGTACGCTATGCATTTCACACTAACAACAAATGAGCATTGGTCATCTATCTGTGCAATTTCTTTTTTTGGTGTTCTTTCAAGGTTATATACACTCTTTTCATCGTCTCCTCCTTAAAGGGAAATTCTAAAATTCTGCGTGGCTATTTCTTTCAAACCACAATTAGATACCAGATGGGAAAAAAGAATAAACTGTGTTAAACCACTTCACTGTTATTTAAAAGAAATTTTTGAGGCAATCGAAAGTTTGGAAAAACATGACTTAGAAAGAGAGATGGGTACGATCGTTCACGGAATATAATAGAACATGATCTTTTTTATTCAACAAATCAAGTAAGTCTTTTCAGCCTTCTGCAACCTCTCTCAACATATTAGGTAATGAAATAAAAGCAACAAATGTATTTCTTAATGAGTATCGCAAAAATGGATTTTCCGACGCACGTATTAAAGCATCAGAAATCGCAGAAGCAATGACAAGGTTTTTCTAATAATACGTTTAAGAAAAAATATATCGTGTTATTCATACGAGTGTGTTGATCACACTCGGCAACCTGAACATCAGTATAAAGTAGATTTTTTTTTTTAATTGATATGTCAATTGCATTAGTAAACGAGCGTTTTGGTAAGATCAGCATTGTCAAAAAGCTTAATGACTTTTTTTACCAATCTGAAAGTCTTATCAAAGCCTTTAATGAAAATTCTTTGTCTGTATATTGCAAAATTTTGCAAATGAAGCTTGGTGATAAAGACTTTGAGGATTTAGAAATGGAGTTAAAACGATTTGTCATAGTTAAAAAGGAGGAACAAAATGCCTCAAAGTAGAGCTCCAAGAAACTTATTATAATCTAGTTGTTGCGTTACGAATTATTCCTACTTTACCAGTTACTGTTGCAAGTGCAGAACGTAGCTTTAGCAAGTTAAAACTATTTAAAACTTTTCATAGGTTAGTATAAATAATCTTGCTTCAATATACATAAATACATGTAGCTACATTTTTTTTTATCTTTAAATAGGTCAACAATGATCAATCAACGTTTGTCTTATTTAGCAACGCCGTCGATTAAAATCGAGGTTGCAAGGAAATTAAGTTATGAAGGCATGATAAATGAGTTGGCAAGCATGAAAACACTTCGCAAACCCTTTTTTTGATGATTTGCGACGTACTTGTATTATCTGCGTAATACATTAACAGTATTTAAAAAACTCTTTACTGATAAACTCTATATCAGTTTAACAACTATAAATTATATTTAATTGAATTTAAGCGTTATTTTGATTGTTTTCAGACTTATGAAAGGCGACGTTAAAATACATCAGTTACCCTGCTTTTCGGGGTAATCTGTAAATTTTATCCACTTTTTTAGAGAAAATAAATAAAAAATTGGGGCCCAAATTGGCTAGTTTTGAGGGGTAGACCCACTTGCCACGACACTGATTAGAAGTATCTTTGAATGAATAAGATATAGTAATATTTTATACTGTTAAAACTTTTTAATACTATGTTGTTGTGAAAATATATAGAGAAAAAAAAGAATGAAATAAAAATTTATTTTTGATGTATAAATTTTTGTTACCTTTAGCAGCTCCTCCAGGAAGTATAATGTGTGAAAAATGAATGTATGATGTATAAACAGTTAAAAATCACATTTATGTTTTAAAAATATAAGATCATACCACCAGGAATAGAAATTTACTTTGAGTTTATAGAAGTTTGATCAATCAAACTTGTTTAGAAAGTATAACATGCGTATTTTTAGCTGTATATGTTCAACCAACTGAAACCGAGTTTGTTTCGATAGTGTTTTGTAATACTTAGAAAACCATTATTCGTTTGCAAGACTGCAAAATGATTTACCACTGTAAATGCAACTGATTTATAATAGTATTTGTAGAGATACGAGTAGTGATTTTGGTTGAATAACAAATATTCAGTGACGCTTGTTATTTTAATTTGACACTTATTATGGAACTTTAAGGGTTTCAATCTGCTTCAATGAATTGGATGTGTTAACTACGCTATGAGCGTATTTTTTTCATTTGCGAGTAGGTTGTGTCTCGGCACGTTTTTTCGTTTCGTTTGATTATTTTGTTGATTGTTACATCGAATTGTTTTAAATATAGTTATGTGCAAATGTATTATATTCTTCAAACAATTCAAAAAAGTTACGAAAATAACCTGTTCTAGTATATCTTGCATTTCAGAGATAATTTTTTTGCTGTTATGTTTATTACATTGTTCAAGTATTTGGATATAGCACAAATAACTGAAAATTATTTGTGCTATATCCAAATATTTAAAATGAGATTTTCGCTACAACCTGAACTTAAAGCATGATTTTAACTTTAATAAAAATAATCTTTATAAAGCTGCCTTTTTTATTGATCTACGATTTGAAACTAATTTCCACGTATGAGTATGAGGCACAGCGACAAAAACAAAAAATTCAAACCAAAAAATAAAAATTTCCACTTGTGTGCTATCCATATAAGGTGTCATCAGAGGCCAATTTAACAATCTAACTCTCAACTCTCAATTTAACTCTCCCACTAAAAATGTTACAACCAAAATTGGTCAACGCTTTTTAACCCTAATTGACAAGCGTTTTCCTAAAGACCACAACCTACACAAAATATTTAACAGAAACACAATTAAAATAAGCTACTCCTGCATGCCAAACAATAAATCTATCATCAACTCACACAACAAAAATATTTTATATGGTGATGTAAAGTTATCAGAAAAAGCCTGCAATTGCATCAAAAAATCTTTTTGTCCACTGAACAACAATTGCTTGTCTAACAACATCGTTTACCAAGCCACCGTAAGCTTAAATACAAAGATAAGGTATACATTGGGATAAGCGAAACCTCTTTTAAGCTACTTTATGCAAACTATCTAAAATTGCTCAACTTAAAAAAGTACAAGAACGACACTAGTTATGTTAAAAAAAAGATATATATATATATATATATATATATATATATATATATATATATATATATATATATATATATATATATATATATATATATATATATATATATATATATATATATATATATATATATATATATATATATATATATATATTAAGTATATACTTGACACTTGATATAGTATTTCAAGTATAATAATTTATATACTATATCAAGAACCAAGTTCTGACTGTTTGAAAGACTTAGACATCGCAGAATCTCATGCATAGTCATATTTTTCAAAAGGAAAACCTATTAATAATACAGAGAGTTTATGGTGATAATTCAATATAATTCAATATCTTTAATTAACAACTTTTAGATTGTTCTATTCGAAATAATTGAACCAGTACATTAGTTAATGAACTTTTTGAAATATTACAATATCAAGTTTTGGAACTTCGCTAATAACCAATTACTTAACTTTAGTAATTAGTTATTAGTGAAGTTCAAAAGTTTTGATTAAAAAATAAGTCTAATTGAAAAATTAAACCAGTCATAACAGTTATATAAGAGACAGGAGAGTAGAGAAATTTCCTTTACTCTAAAAGAAATTTTCTACCCACCTGTCTCTTATATAACTGTATTAACATATGAATAACTGTATTAACATGTTGGAATGTTATTGGCAATTTACTAAGTAACCAATGAGAAACACTCCTTAATTTCTCCTATTTTTTTAACATCTAGGAAATTTTATTGAAGTAAATGGATTATACTTATTATTAAAGAAATTATATAGTCCTTTGATTGATTGCAAACCTATATTTCTATTGTATATATATATATATATATATATATATATATATATATATATATATATATATATATATATATATATATATATACATATATATATATATATATATATATATATATATATATATATATATATATATATATTTATATATATATATATATATATATATATATATATATATATATATATATATATATATATATATATATATATATATATATATATATATATATATATATATATATATATATATATATATATATATATATATATATATATATATATATATATATATATATATATATATATATATAATATATATATATATATATATATATATATATATATATATATACAACCCTTGGAATTAAGAAAAAAAAGGTTGACAATAATTTGTCGACATCAATCAAAAAAGCAAAAAAAAGTGATTCAAAAGTCTTACAATTAAACATTGAAACAAGCTCAGCATTATTTGTCGACCTCAAGCAATTTTAGGTTGGCATTGCTGCATGCCGATCCTAATTCCAAAGGTTATATATACATATATCTATATATATATATATATATATATCTATCTATATATATCTATATATATATATATATATCTATATATATATATATATATATATATATATATATATATATATATATATATATATATATATATATATATATATATATATATATATATATATATATATATATATATATATATAATATATATATATATATATATATATGTATCTATAAAAGTAATATGGTAATTTATAATAATTTTTCTGTTTTTATTTTAAATTTATTGAAAAAAATAAGATTTTGTTTTCAATGTAGTTATTTTTTCCTTAATTCTGCTATTTTTTTTTTCAAAAAATTTACTTTCGTGACCAAATCTTTTTAAATAATAGAAAAATGTCTCCTTAAAATCCTGACTTATAGCGTCAGTTTTAATAGTAAAAATACAAAATATATATCAAATAAAATAAAAATGAGTTTTGCTAAAATTTAAAATTATTAAAATTAGTTAAAATTTAGAACTATTAGTTATTATTAGTTAAAATTAGTAGAATTTGTAGTATTAGTTAAAATTTAGAAATAGATAGTGTGAAACATCAATTAGATACAATTTAAAGTTGAACAGAAAAAAAAAAAAAAAAAAAAAAAAATGCTAAAGTTAAAAAAAAAACACTTGTAAGAATATTTTTTACTTTATCCATAAGTTTTATTTACTTGTTAATTAAGATTTTATTTTTAGGAGCGTCAACTACATCAAGTGTCAGTTGATATATATGTTTTGGTCAAATACATGTTTGTATTTGGTAATATTATGTTACATTTTTGTTTTGTATTTCAAAAACTCATATTGCATTTATTTAAATATGCATTTAGGAATCTAGAATTGATGTGTTTGTAGTTTTTGTATCTAATTTTGTTTTAAATTAAAGAAATTTTATTTGATTAAATGTATTTAACTCTAAAGTTCATTTTTATTTTTGCCGTAGGTTTTAAAAAAATAGAACAACGGTTTTGGCTATAGTTCATTTTATGTAATGGTTAATGTAATATAATTTATTTTATGTAATATGCCTAATGAATTTTTATTGGTAAAAACTTCTTTAATTCATTCAGCTCTTTCAAAATTTGAAAGTCTGTGATTCAAAGTTTCGCTTTTCCCAAAACAAAGTTAAAGAAAATATATGAAGTCAATGATAAATCTTAAAGTTTTACAAAGAATAATGTAAGTAATATTTTTTCTTCTAATAACTATCTTGGAAGTTATTTTAACTATCTAGGCCTTTTATCTTTATAAATTAATTTTTTTAATACTTCTCAATACTCAAAATAGATATCTAGTCAATTCAGCAAGAAAAAAAGAACATTTAAGAATTTCCTTTCAAAAGATGTAGTTCGTAAAATTTTAAGTTAGTTATATATATATATATATATATATATATATATATATATATATATATATATATATATATATATATATATATATATATATATATATATATATATATATATATATATATATATATATATATATATATATATATATATATATATATATATATATATATATATATATATATATATATATATATCTTCTTCATATCCTGTAACTTCAGGGGTTCTTCAAGGTTCAATCCTTGGCCCTATACTCTTTTTAATTTATATTAACGATCTTCCAGATATTATCACATCTAAAGTGGCATTGTTCGCTGACGACACTGCTATTAATTCTTGTCATGATAAGAAGCCTACACTCTCTGATTGCTTGGAGGGGGTATCTGAGCTTGAAAAGGATCTCACCTCTGCTACAGCATGTGGCTCACAATGGTTGGTGAACTTTATTTCAGATAAAACTCAATTTTTTTCGGCCAATCGTTATCGCAATAATTTTAATCTTCCTATATTTATGAATGGTATTGTACTAGATGAGTCATATACCCTTCACCTTCTACGATTAACTTTTACTTCTGATCTTTCTTTTAAACCGTATATCAAATCCATTGCAATATTAGCATCTGCTAAGGTTGCATCTCTTTATCGAGCTCGACACTTCCTTACTCTAGATTCTATTCTCTATCTCTCTAAATCTCAAATCCGTCCCTGTATAGAATACTGTTGCCATATCTTGGGCAGATTTTCTATTGATGCCCTTTCTCTTTTAGACAAGGTGCAAAAACGCATTGTAATCATAGTTGGACCTGCTTGTGCAGCCAATCTCCAACCATTGTCACATCATCGTGATGTTGCTTCTTTTTCTCTTTTCTACAAATACTATAATTGGCACTGCTCTAAAGCTAGTTTCTTTCTTCGAACATCAGTTCTTTGGAATTTGCTTCCTTCAATTCTACCCCAGCGGGCACGGCAACGTCCATATGACGTCGAAATGACGTCTTTTTAGGACGTCCAGAACTGGTTCTAAATGGCAACGCCAGATGACGTCTTTTTTAAACGTAATTAGGACGTCTTTTTAGGACGGAATAAAGACGTGTTTTTAGACGTCTAAAAGGCGTGAATTTAGGACGTTCAGAATTTGTGCTAAATGGAAACGCCGAATGACGTCTTTAAATAATCTAATTTAGACGGTCTTATTTCGCCCTCTAAAATACGTGTTCTAACATGGCTTTACTTAAACGTAAGGTTCAAATTTATGTTTTCACAGAACTTCTTGAGAATAAGAAAAAAATAAATCATTTAAATTTTTTAATAATATAATTGTGCTAAGTTTTATAAATTACAACTTTGTAAACTTCTTCTTCCACTTGTTAATTTCCAAAAATCGAATTTTCGAACAGTTGACGTCATTCACCTTCTTTTTGATCAGATGCACTTTTTAAAATATTGCCACCAGGATTTTAAATTTTTTTTTTGCTGTAGGAATCAGGGAAGCAGTCTTAACCTTAAAAAAATATTGTTAAGATAAGTATGTAAAAATAACGGAAAAAGAAATAAATAACACACACACATATAAATAATTATTATTTTATAAACATAACATCAAACATCAAAAAATACGAATTTCTCAACACTAAATTTATTTTTTTAAAGAAATTTTTGACTGGATTGTTGTGACCAGCGTATGTATTTATGTATATCAAGTATGCATAATAATTGCGGTATTAAAAATGCTCTTTTTATAGTAAAATTATACTTACTTTGAAAGCATGCCCTTCTCAAATGCACTGCATGATGATCCACCAACATTTAATAACTTCTATTTCTAAATTCAAAAGATAACACTAGTGTAATTGATATGGGACAATTTAGTGTAAGTTATATTGGGCATAGGAGCAATTCATTAGTGTTTTATTCAATTCAAAAATTTTGTGTAAATTATGTTTATTTGTAAAGTGAGCATTATGTATATAATAACAGATCAAAAAATTTTATGTAATTTACCCTTATAAAAAAAAACTAAACATTTAACCATAATAAAAAATATACTACTTTTTGCAACATTAGTATCGAGAAATGATTGATCACATTCAAGAAACTTGGCGATAGAATCATACTAGTAAAGACCAAAACTATTCTTAACTTTAAACGTTTTCTATATTTTATTATTCTTAAGATAAGTAAGTAAATGAATTAAAGACTATATATTAGTTAATTAAAAAACAATATGCTATTATGATTTATATATATATAAATTATAATAGAAAAAATATATATTACATCTTCGCTTCCAACAAGGCTGCGAACAACCACTATAAGAGTTTGGAAGTTACTGGAATTTTCTAATCTGTATCCGTCGGTTCCTTTAAAAGAAGCCACCCTTGTACTTATAGAAAAATTAAATAATAATACAACATATAAAAAATTAACAAGACTAAGTATACCTGAAATAAAACAACTTATAGAACTTTGTTTATTTCAATGTTATTTTCATTGGAACAATGAAATTCATATAATGGAAAACTCGAGTCCAATTGGACTTTCGTTCATGGTCGTTCTTGCAGAATCATTTGTACAATTCCATGAAAACAATGCAATTAAAGTTGCACTAAATTTCAACCCTGCACTTAACCTCAAATCGTTCTTAAGATATGTTGATGATAGTCACGCAAGGTTTCCAGATCTCAACCAAGCAAAACATTTCCAATACATTTTAAATCAACAACATCCTTCC
>NC_061165.1:49872799-49877088 GCF_022113875.1 Hydra vulgaris
ACCTCAATTATCAGTGCAAATCTCAAAATTATTACAGATAGATTGAACATGCTAGAGAAAGACATTAATAACAACAAAATATCAAATATAGAAAAAGTAAAATATCAAATATAGAAAAAGTAAAATATCAAATATAGAAAAAGACTTATGCGACATTAAAGATAGCCTAAATTTTTAAGAAAACGATATCTCGGAAAAATCATCACAAATAAAGAAATACTATGACAAAGAAATCAATTCATTATATAAAAAATCCGTAGATCTAGAAAATAGATCAAGAAGGAACAACTTAAGAATTGATAGGCTAAAAGAAACACCAGGCGAAAGTTGGAAAGATTGCGAAAAAGCTGTTAAAGACATTTTCAAAACACTATTGAAAATACCTAGTGAAGTGGTGGTCGAACGAGCTTATCGAATCGGACAATTTAAAAAAAACAAACCAAGAACATTAGTCTTAAAACTCTTGAACTACCAAGACAAAAACAAAATTCTCAAAGCAGTAAAACAACTTAAAGGAACTGGACTATACATAAATAAAGACTTCGCTCAAGAAACAATATATCATCGAAGAAAGTTATGGGTCAAAAAACTAAGAAGCGAAGGTAAATACGCCATTTTAAAATATGATAAAATATTTACACGAGATTTTACAAATTATAGCGCTACACTTTTTTTTAAGTAAGTAAACGCGTTTTTAATTTTAAATTTTAAAACAAAGATCAACAAAACAATAGATTTTGAATCAATGCGCTTTAATGTTTTCAAAACTGCTAAAAATATACTCAATGACGCTGGTACGCATATTTTTCAAATGAATAATTTTGATTCTCGATATGTTAAAACTGAAACTTTTAAAACTAAACTTGATACTATTAAAAATAATTTTACAGTAATTCACATAAATATAAGAAGCATAAATAAAAATTTTGACAAACATAAGCACTTCCTAATTGATTGTAATTACTTATTCAGTATGATTTGTCTAACAGAAACTTGGTGTTCCGACGAATCAATCCAAAATAACACTGACATTCAAATTCCCAATTATAAATTAATATCTTCTGAAAGAAAAACCTGCAAAAAAGGAGGGGGAATTGCAACTTATGTTCGGAATGATCAAGCAATAAAAGTAAGAAAAGACCACTCTATTTCTAATGCCGATAGTGAGGTCTTTTCAATAGAAATCATAAACTCCAAGTTTAAAAATATTATTGTTTTTACCTGTTATAGATCACCTGAAGGTAATATTAAAACTTTTTCTAATTATCTAGAAGAAATTTTTCTCAAAATCAATAAATTACAAAAAAAGTTATTTTGTATTGGGGACCTCAACATAGATTGTTTAAAATACAATGAGTTTCCGATCAGGGCCGGCGCGAGTAGGTGTCACGTGGGGTGGTGCCATTATAACTTTTGCCGAAAAAAAAAAAAAAAAAAAAAAAAAAAAAAAGGTCCGACTGTCATTACGACATTTGCAGACTGTCTAACCTATATCGAAAGGGTCGACATTTGCCGACTAACTAGTCTAAAAAGGTCAGATTTGCCGACTAAGGGTCCAGTTTGCCGACTAAAAATCATTGATGGGGGGGGGGTGTCACACACCCCCACACACCCCTATCGCGCCGGCCTTGTTTCCGATTACTAAATTTTTTTTTTTTGATAACATGTTTCAACGTTGTATTTTACCAATTATTAATAAACCCACACGGGTAACCTTAAATTCTATTTCTGCCATAGGTAGCATACTAACAAACTAATTTCTAGATACAGATCTAAATAGCGAACTAATTTTCAATGGATTAAGCTATGAAGAACTTGAAAAATGCAAAAAACTCTTTAAAAATTAACAAAGCACCAGGATTTGATGAAATTTGTAGCAATGTAGTAATAAATATCTTTCCGATAATAAAAAAACCCCTCTTCGAAATATTTAAATCTTCAATTATAACAGGAACCGTTCCAGAGAAATTAAAATTGCAAAAATTGTACCTATATATAAAACTGGAGAACCATATTTACTAAACAACTATAGACCAATCTCAATCCTTCCTGTATTCTCAAAACTTCTCGAATGAATAATTTATAATAAACTGTACATATATTTAACAAACAATAACATCTTAAATAAAAAACAGTTTGGATTTCAAAAACAACATGCAACCGAACATGCAATCATAGATCTTGTAAATAGCATTAACTACTCGTTTGATAATAATGAATTTGTTCTAGGAATCTTTATAGATCTATCAAAAGCATTCGATACTGTTGATTATGAAATCCTGCTCAAAAAATGGAAAAATATGGCGTCAAAAATGTTGCATTACTCTGGTTTAAAAACCTTTTGCTAAACAGACAACAATTTGTAAATACTGATGAAAATATCTGTTCAAAAATGCTAAAGATCAAATGTGGCGTTACCCAAGGTTCCATTCTAGCTCCCTTACTGTTTTTAATATACATTAATGATCTTCCGAAAGCCTCAAACAAACTTGATGTCATAATGTTTGCAGATGACACTAATTTATTTTATTCATTCCCGTCAATTACAGAACTTTTTGAAACAACGAATATTGAACTCGAAAAACTTAATATTTGGCTAAAATCTTTAAACACAGAAACTTAATATTTGGCTAAAATCTTTAAACACAAAAAAAACTAATTACATCTTATCCAAATCAAAAAAGAAAAAAACTACCAAATATATTGCCATTACTAAGAATAAAAAACAAAAATATCGAAAGAACCACAACAACTAAATTCCTAGGTTTACATATTGATCAAAATATTTCATGGAAAGCCCATATTGACTATTTAAATACTAAAATAACCAAAAACATTGTCGTGTTATACAAAGCTAGACCAATGTTATTCCAAGAAAATCTAAAACATCTTTATTTTTTATTTATACATACCTATTATACATATGGTAATATAGCATGGGCCAGTGCCCATAAATCTAATTTAAAATCACTTTATCAACATCAAAAACATGTCATTAGAATTGTCTATAAAAAAGATAAACTCACTCATGCTGAACCTTTGTTTAAACTCCTAAATGCACTAAACATCTATAGAATTAACATTTACCAAAACTTACTCTTCTTGCTAAAATTTAAACTCGGGCTTGTCCCACCACATTTCTTAAATGAATTTGTTAAAAGCAATAAAAATAGACATGACACTAGAGAAGTATTCACAATTTCACAATTTCATATCGCGGTCCCTATCTCTATAATAAACTGATATCCAAAAATGCCATTATTACAAAATTAGATAACATAAATTGTTTGAAAATCTTACTAAAAAAGTTCGTTTTAAATATCAGCAATTATTTGAACTTACGCTAAACTAAAACTGAAAGTAAAACCAAAATTATAATAGAAAACAAAATCCAAAAAAACTTCAATAATATATATTAATATAAAAAATCTATATAAGTCAATAATAATTATATTTATGCTTAATAATATATTTATGTGTATTATGTGTACTACAAACAGTATTTACCAACTTTTTTATTTCTACATTTTATTATATGTGAACCTAATATAAAATGAAGTATTTTGTGAAACTAGATACATTGTCAAAACGAAAATACAAAAAATATTACAAGTACAATCGGTTTCTTAATAACAAGACCATCTGGTCTTCTGCAAGTTTCCCGCGTTCTTTTAATATTAATGATACCCTACAATCATATTTTTTGTATTCTATAAAATTGTGATATATTTTTAGTATTATATATTTTAAAAACATTATAACTTTGTACCAATCATGTAGAATCACAACATTATAAAGATAAAAAAACAAAAAAAAAATTAAGAAAAAATATATATATATATATATATATATATATATGCGGTCGTGGCGCAGTAGTTACAGCGTTTGCTTTATAAGCAGGAGATCCACGTTCGAAACGAGCTCTAGACATATTTTCTTAGGTACATATATTATTAGGTACATGCAATAAGGAGAGTCAAAAAAAAAAAAAATCAGAAAAAAGCAACATTTGCAAAAGTTGACCTTAATTTTTAAAAATTTGACTGAAATTGAAATCAAAATCATATATGTCTAAGAATATCCCATAAAGACGGTTTCTTAAGTTTTTAATGTTTTTTAATTAAATTAATATAAAGCAGTTTTAAAAAGTAGGAATAATGCAAACTCCCCCTGTCCTTTTCCTATTGTTTTACAATATAAAGGTTATAAAAGTCAATATTAGCAAAAATGAAACGTAAGTCTCTATCTTCCTAATTTATTCTAACAAAAAAACTAAAAATATTTAAAGC
>NC_061165.1:49878084-49880584 GCF_022113875.1 Hydra vulgaris
CTCTATAAATCTTTCTTCTCGCACTTCTTTTTTGGACTCACCTTATCATCGCACCACCTTCTACTACCCTAAAGCTGACTGAGATTCCTTTCGTGTCTTTCTTCGTGATGGTCCTTGGGCTGATGTTTTTTCTCTCTCAGCTGACAAATGTGCCTCCTACGTAACCTCCTGGATTCAAGCTGGAATGGAAGCTTTTATTCCTTCGCGTCGGTTTCAAGTCAAGCCTTATTTTACTCCATGGTTTTCTCCTTCTTGTGCAGCTGCTATATCCAATTGTAATCATTTTTTTCATCTTTTTCAAAAGAACAACTCTCTTGAGAACAAACGGCTATTTATTATTGCAAGAAATCAATGTAAAAAGGTGCTTTCTGATGCTAAACTCTATTATTCTCAGTTCACTAAATCTCGCATCATATCGCAGAAGTTAGGCTCTAAAGACTTTTGGAAAATCTTCAACAGCATTATCAACAAGGGTAGATCTAACATTCAATCTCTCATTCATGGGACTGATCTTATTACCTCTCCCAAATATAAGGCAGAACTATTTGCAAAGAACTTTTCTTCTAATTCCACTCTTGAATCTTATGGACATTCTCTTCCTTCCATTCCAGTCAAACAGGTTGACCCATTGTTAGACATTCAAATCACTCCGGCTTCTGTTGCTAAAGTCATATCTCAATTAAACTCGTCTACAGCTTGTGGTCCAGACAGCATTCCTGTCACAGTCTTGCAGAATTGTTCTCCAGAACTTTCTTCAATTCTCTCTAAACTGTTTAACAAGTGTTTGACTGAGTCTTGTTTTCCTGCTTGTTGGAAAATGGCATCTGTGGTTCCAATATTCAAAAACTCTGGAGAAAATTCTGACCCCTCCAATTATCGTCCGATCAGTCTTCTTTCTGTTATTAGCAAGGTCTTTGAGTCTTTGATCAACAAATTCCTCACATCTCATCTTGAGTCAAATAAACTACTGTCAGACAATCAATACGGTTTTCGATCCTCTCGCTCTACGGCCGACTTGCTAACTGCTGTAACTGAAAGTTTTCATCGTGCATTAGATGGAGGCAGTGAAGCTAGGGCGGTTGCTCTCGAAATATCTAAAGCTTTCGACAAAGTTTGGCATGCTGGTCTTCTCCATAAGCTTGCTTCATATGGTGTTTCTGGGAAAGTTTTTGAGATTGTCAAATCATTTCTTTCTAACCCGTTTATTAAAGTCATCCTTGAAGGCCAACACTCTTCTTTATTTCCAGTAACTTCTGGGGTTCCCCAAGGTTCCATCCTGGGCCCTGTTTTGTTTCTTATCTACATAAACGATCTTCCTGACAACCTTTCATCTAAAGTAGCTCTTTTTGCTGATGACTCAACTTTATACTCTTGTCTTGACAAAAAGTCTTCTCTTTTCGATCGCCTAGAACAAGCAGCTGATCTTGAATCTGATCTCACTTCAGTAATAGATTGGGGTTCACAGTGGCTTGTGAATTTCAACTCTAAAAAACCCAGTTGTTTACTGCAAACAACTACCGTAATATAGTCAACATTCCTATATTAATGAATGGCAATCCTCTTACTGAGTCCTCCTCTTTACGTCTTCTTGGATTATCGCTTACTACTGATCTTTCATGGAAACCATATATACAATCGATTGCTAAATTAGCTTCTGCTAAGGTTTCTTCTCTTTATCGTGCTCGCCATTTCCTTACTTCTGATTTCATTCTCTACCTCTACAAATCTCTTATTCGTCCCTGTATGGAATACTGTTGTCATATTTGGGCTGGTTCTTCTAACGATTCACTTTCTCTTCTTGACAAGGTCCAAAAACGCATTGTAAATGTTGTTGGACCTGGACTATCTGCTAAGCTTGAACCTCTTTCCCATCGTCGTAAAGTTGCATCTCTTTCTCTTTTCTACAGATACTATCATGGTCATTGCTCAAAGGAGTTATCATCTCTAGTTCCATCAACTAAAATTCATTTTCGTTTTACTCGTCATTCAGCTAAGTCTTATTCGTTTACTGTGTCTGTCCCTGCATGTTCTAAAAACTTTTATTCATCTAGTTTTTTTCCCCGCATTTCAATCCTTTGGAACTCTCTCTCATCTTCATGTTTTCCTGACTCATACAACCTTCAACTTTTCAAGTCTTCTGTCAACCGTTTCCTTGCTCTATAACTCTGTTCTTTTTTTTCTTCCTAGTAACTCCCAACTTAATAGTGGTTGCTTGCAGCCTTGTTGGGAGTGAATGCAAACAAAAAAAAAAAAAAAACTTTGTTTTTTGTCATATACATATTTATTTATTATTATGACATATATTATTTACATATTTGTTAAATCAAAAGGTAATCAACAACTAAGTTGCTTAGTGGTTTTGAAAAAAATATAAGAGTTACCCATTAGATATAAGTATCATCTTCAATCGTTGGCCAGATAGATATAACTTTAGTTCGCCGAGCAGTAATTAATGTACTTTAACAATTTTTTCATGTTGATGTAAAGGAAAAAGCAGACT
>NC_061165.1:49893084-49920584 GCF_022113875.1 Hydra vulgaris
CCTATTTTACTTTTATAAATTTCTGAAATGTCTTTGAATCTTCTATTATCATTATCATAAACGAAATGATTATTGAATATACTTTTATTTGTAAATTGTATGTATTTTTTAGTTTTTTAATTGGTTTTAAAGTTTCTAAAGTTTAATTACTTCGAATGTTACTTTATGAAACATGTTCTGTTTTATAGGTTTATTAAAACAGTATCATCGCAGGATGTTAGTTTTATCGAAGCTAAAGTTGACCTTAATTAGTATTTTTGTAATTGGTTAATCTACCAATTTATAATTGATGATGCAGATGCAGAGGCAATTTTACAAATAAAATAAGGGGGGGGGGGGGAGTTGAGATTTTAAAAAGTACCAACTGGCGTCTTAAAAAAAAAAGAAAAGTCAAAGTTCCCAACTAAATCTGTATAAAAAACCCTACTATAACTTGAAAATCACCTACTTAGGAGGGGAGGGTGTAACATCAACCCACCGTAAAATCGCCTCTGTGCAGACGTAGTAAGTATATTTTTTGTAAATAAAACTTTTTTTTAAATATTTTGTTATGTTATTATGCATAAATAATTGATTTGCAGTTTATAAATGCATTTTTCCCTTTATTTAATTTCATTAATTTTTCTAGATTAATTTGATGACGCATTTGTTCAATATAGTCATACAATTGTTGTGTTTGTTCAATAGAGTCATACAATTGAAAACTATTGAAAATTTGTATGTTTTGTTAAATTGTTAATAAATGTGTAAATAAAAATATCTTTTTTTTTTTACAAAGCTATTAGGCATTTTTTTAAAAACCATTATCCAAAATGATTTGTATTTTATCTTTTGTATTTTATCTATGTGAATGAAAGCCTATGCAAATAACCTGTAAACTTCATGTTATATCAAAGTTTACAGATCTACTTTTACTTAATAATTTCATTTCAACAACTTCATTTCAACAATTTCATTTCATATCTTTTTAATTTTGATTTATACCATTTATATGCTATAAATGTTTTATAAAGTTTAATAAATCTTTGGTTTATAAACAGTTTTAAAAGATGATAAAGCATGCTAAAGGGGTTGAAGTGATATGTGTGGCTTAAAATCCTTTTGCTAAAAATATTTTTTTTTTAAGTTTTTTCTAATTTTCTAGAATAAAAAATAAAAACTTTTAAAAAATACTATGGATATTATATGCATAACATATATAAAAACATTACATACTGTAACAAACGAAAGGGAGAGAGCTTTTTAAAAAGCTTTTTAAAATTTCTAAAAACATGAAAACACTATTGAAAAATATTTGCACATATGTCATGATAGAGATAATTATAAGCACAAGTTTATGTGCTTATAATTTTGTAATTATTGTTTATGATAAAGAACTTACGTTGTTAATGTGCTTAAGCAATTAGCTTGCGGGTTTATATGCCATTAAATATGGCATATAAAATATGCCATTAAAGTTGGCATATTTTATATGCCAAATTTAACTTTCTTCAAAGTTAATGGAGCAAGAGACCTAATAAGCTGCAGATGGTCTGAAAAAAAATTAATAGAAACTTATTAAAGAAAAATATAATCAAGCCCCTTCCCGCTTTTTTTTTTGTTCTTTGTTTTTGTAGAAGTTATAAAGTATTAAACATAAATCGTTAACTCAAAACAAAGTTTTTTATATTTTACTCTTTTTTAAAAATTATTAAAATAAAGCGAAATTATTAAAATGGTTGAAGTAGAATAGACATAGAATGACCAGAATACAGGTCATGGTAAGTCCACATATTTAAGTCATCTCATGTTTTTTAAAATTTTTTAAACCAAGGGTAATTAGTAAAGACATTTAAGCAGGTATTCTAAATGTTATTTAGATAGTTACTGATATTTAATTAGTTGATAAATAGTGATTCGCGTAATGGCTACTGAAAGGCCTAAAAAATTTTTAAAGTTAATTAAACTTTTTTTTGTTCAAAGCTTTAAAAAGTAAATAATGAGTATAGCTTTTGTATATGGATAAAGTTATTTTTCTGCCACCAACTAAAAAATATTGAACTAAGGAATATGTATCGAAAAGGTCGGTGTGGAATAGATTTACAAAGACCCGTATTTTACGGGTCCGGATTGCTAGTAGAAATAAAACTGATTAGAAATGGCGTAAGATAATATAATTATGTACACTGGTTTTCAGTCTACTCTGCTAAGAAAATCAAAATTTTTATTTTAATAACGCCTAATGAAAAATTGCAATGAAAGCAATATGGTTTAGATACGAAAAGCTATCAAATAATTGATAACTTTTCGTATCACTAACAAACTAATTATATGCAATAAAAAATCAAATTTGTCTGTGGGTTTGCGCTATAAAGTCAAGCTAAGGATCTAGACAATTGGCAAAAAAAAGTACCATCTAGGTCAGAAAGAAGCCAAAAAAAGCTTATAAAAATACCTCAACAAATAAATAAAAATTATTTTATGCAGCAATACCTTTTATGGAAAAACTATTAATGTCATCGATTCATAATTACTCATTGCAACAGCTTTCCTATGTTTTTTGTGGGTTGTTTTACAAAAAACTAATTTTGCGAAGCATCAATAACACAAAGAAAATACTTTACATGTTCACAATAACTTGCAATAACAACATTCTTTCTTTATAATAATATTAACGATTAACTTGCGTGTAACAATCTTGACCAGTAATGACCACTAACTATGCATCAGATATGATCTACAGACACTTTCATTGTACAAATAAAATTTTGAATGGATGCAAAGTAGTGAGCTTCAAATGTCTTAAACCCAAAAAAAGTAAAGAGTTATGCGGTAAAGCAAATTCCATGTGCCGCAGTAATTTTTTTACCGCATAACTTGTTACTTTTTTCTTACAGCTAAAGCTTGCATTAGCAACCCTATTTAGAAAACATGCAGAACTCCTCATTACGTAAGAAAAAGAAAAATTAGAAAAAAAAATTGAAGAAAAGAATAAAAAGCAAAAACATACAGTCATCAAAGGCTGCACTTCACAGCGATCCATTAAAGTGTTTTATACCACAGCAAATTAATTTGCGTATAGAAAAAAATGAGTTTTTAGAAGCCATAATTCCATGTTCAATCTATTTTTTCATTAGTATTTATATTTAATTAAAAAAGAAATCTAAACAATTATATGTTTTTTTGGCATTTTTAAATAAACATTTATCATTCTAAAAACAATATCTATAGGCGTTTGATCGGGAACCTATTAAAAAGCTTTGCGGAAAAGTTTGATCTCATTTTAGATTTAAAATGAATAGAGATGATATGAGAATTCAAGTTATCGATCTTGCCAAAAAGCATCACAAACAAATCCAAAACAAATTATCGAAAATGCTAATTTAGTCGATTCTACCATCAAGGCATATGCATCACTACCTCGGTATAAATGCCCAATACTCGAACAATGACGAAATTGCTGTGATCAATCTTGACAATTTCAATGATGAAATTGCTGTGATCAATCCATTGATCACATAGAAGGAAAAAAAATATATACTGTAACATATATTCAGTGAACTTTAAATTAACTATTGAAATCATATTTAATATACTTAGGGGGAAAAAAATTGGTGCCCAACTTTGGCATCAGCGCCGTTGAGGAAATCGTAGATGACAAAGACAATTTTTTAGTAGAAACTGCTAGTTTGATGAAGATGGTTCTTCTAAAGCGGACAATGCAGCAGCGGTCTGGGCAAGTGGAGTTGCCAATAACATGAGTGTTATACATCTTCAAAGATGTGCTGTCCACACTTTACAGCTAACAGTAAATAATGGATTGAATGGGCCCACAATAAAAAATCTAATTAGCGATGCCAGAGATTTTGTCAAAACTACAAGAAATTCAAAGTGAATTGACTTCTTCAGGGAACAGACTCTACATCTTATTCCAATTTTAGATCAAGCAACCTGTTGGTGCAGCAGACAAGAAAACAAGCATTTGTTAAGGTTTTTAGAGAGAATAACTTTAAACTAACTTAGCTTAGTTTAGAAAAATGCAATTTGCACTTTGTACTTTTTGCAATTATAAAAAGGCATTTATTCTCAGGAAAGATATTATGGTAAAAAAGATATAAGAAATGATTGATTAGAAATAGTACCTGTACAAAATAAAAAAATTATAAGTTTGATAGCCAACAAGTAACAATAATAGTTTTCATGCCAACTTGAATCAATCAACCAATTTGAATACAGAATATTACAATTGTATTAATGGAACAAAAGATATCAGCATAAGTTTGGACACAAAAAAAAATTACACATTAAGTCTTCTAGTAGTTAGTACAATAATATGATTCTGATGTAGAGAAAAATAAAACTGTTTTAGTGATGTCATTGCAAGGTATTAAGTACCTGAAGGTAAATGGGGAGAAATCAAGTAAAAACTAGTGTCAGAGTGGTAAAAGTATATGAGTAAAAAACTAAAAAAGAAATTTCAAGCTTTGAGCCACGCCATTTAGTATAATGAGAACCAGAGTCAACAAAAGCAACAATATCTACAGATTGATCTGACTATTGGAATCTTTTCAAATCAAAGAGGATAATAGCTACCAACACTTAGATCTGCTGTTGAAATGCCTGAATTTAAATTAGCCTCACCAAGAGCATAAAGATCTTGTAAATTTTGCAAGACATAAGACTTAACAGATGAAAAATTACTTCAGAGACCACAAATACTTGTAAAAAGTAGATTAAAATTTGTGGGTTTATATTTTAATATTTTTTGGTAAAATTTACACAATGATTATGCTATTCTAAAAAAACTCTACATGTAAAACACATTTAATTTCTTCTCAGTGAAGAAATATAACAATAACCATAAACTTAAATATAAACAAAAAACTATAAAACAACAAAGTTCAAACCTGTCAACTATTCTTCCCATTTTTTCTTGTGCAGATTCTAGTTTAACTGCAAGGTTTTCACAAACTTCATCCAAGTCTAAGTTTTGTAAAGTATCAATCTCAGCAATCTGTTCCTCTTTTTTTACGGATAATATTTTTACTCTAAAAGTAAAAAATGTTAATAAAAATATTTAATATTATGCACATATTTAAGAATCATAAATCTGATAAAAACCAAAAGAAAAGCAATAATTATAATATATAACTATTGCTTATAAAATTTGGTTTTATAGTTGTTACAAGCCATGTTAAAATTACAATAATATACACATAACAAGCGTCATTTATTGCAACGTGAAAAATTCTTTAGACATTTCGCTTAAGCCTTTGAGCCGATAAGACGTGTTTTTGTTTGAGCGTAAGTTTTCAGGAATTTTAAATTTTTTTTTTTTTTTTCCGTATTCTTTATCTTTCTTTTTTACTTATTTTTCTAACTTTTTCTAACCACTACTTCTTTTTCTACTTATTGCTTTATCTAATTAGCTTATTAATAACTTTTCTACTTAAAATTATAGTAATATATTAACTATTCGTGTCTATAATACAGTTTTTGTTGTACTTCGCATAACTAAATTAAATATAATTCTTATATTTTATACCTATACTAATATTTTATTATATATATCTTTATTTATATATTACTATTATAAAAATAGTTATAACTGAGATTTTTTTTTATGCTTCAGTTCGCTTAATTTTTTTTTTTTTTTTTTTTACAGAGTTATAAAAAGTTTTTTTTTTTTGTTTTTTTTCTTTTTCTTCGCCAAAAGTTGCGTTTGCACCTGTTCTTTGTTTTTAGTTTTCTGAACAATAAGCTAAATTTTTGCGCTCTGACACAAACTATATTAGTAAATTATATATCCATATATTATATATAAAATACATATAAAAAAGTTATATATAAACATATACAAATAATATAAAGAAATTAAATATATACAAATAAATATGATAACACGGAAAAAAACACATACTGAATCTTTTTAGTCCCTGTGTAATAAGTTATTTGTCATAATTGTAACAAATAAATTTGCAATAATTGTAACAAATAAATAAACATAAAAACATCACTGATATAAAAAAAAAAAAAAATTCATCTGTGATGACTAATTTAACACCAGCTCAATTAAAGCAAGTCGAGGACGCAATTAAAAAACTTATTCATGCTGAAACTGCGAAATGGTCAGCCAAAATATCTGAACTAGAACAAGTAATAAAGCAACAACAATTAATAATAGATAAGCTAATCCAAAATCCTAATGAGCTAACTAATACCACAACCAGTAGTATCGAATCCAGCTGGGTTACAGTTGCAAGCAAAAACATAAAAAAAAAGCAGCCTATTGAACAACTAAAAATTATCAACACATTTGCCATTGAGCAACAGCAAAAAAAGAAGCGTGAAAAAAATGTTATTATTTATGGCATTAAAGAATCTGCAAAGTTATCAGTTGCTGATAAGCATATCGACGATAAGGAAACGGTTCAGAATATCTTAGTTACTATTTCATCTGATGCAAAACCAAAATATGTCAAACGTATTAAATCTACGTCCTCTAAACCAGGACCAATTATCGTCGAACTTTCTGATGTCTCCGAAAGAAACCCATTATTAACAGCAGCAAAAAAATTGAAAAATTCAGATAATTATAAAAATATTTTTATAAGCCCAGATTTGACTGAGGCTGAAAGATATTTAAACTATCAGTTAAGAATGAAGCGTAATGAATTAAATAGTAATATCAATTTAAAAACATCGCCCTTTAGATACGGTATATGAAGCAGCGGAGTCGTCAAACTCAAAAATATACAAACCACTACATAAACATTACTACCCTTCTTCCACTCTTTTACCAGCAAACTTAAAATACAAAAGTAAAAATCTTCATAACAAAAAAACAAACTATAGCGTTAATTGTTATTATACTAATGCTACATCTCTCGATAATAAAATGGCCGATTTAATTTCAATATCTAGAACGTTTGATTATCACGTTATTGCTATCTCTGAAACATGGTTTCGAAATGACTCAGTACCTAATATCGATGGGTATAGCCTATATCGTAAAGATTGTCAAGACGGACGTCGAGGTGGCGGTATAGCTATCTACATTACAGACGTATTTAACTCTCATGAAGTTAACCAATTTTATACAAATCTTCTCGAACAAGTCTGGGTATCTGTAAAATTTAACAACAAACATATACTTATCGGTTGTATATACAGACCAAATGATGCCAGTTTAATAAAATATGTCGCTGAATCCTTCAAATTAGCTCATAGTTTAATTAAAAAGCCCTATGATGACTGTTTGATTGTCTGTGACTTTAACTTCCCGAATATAAAGTGGTCTAACGATGGTATTGAATCTTTTAACCCAAACAATCCTACCGAGTATGATTTCTGGAATATTTTCCAAAACAGCCTTTTTACTCAACATATCACATTTCCTACTTTCCAGACTGATTATGGTTCCTCAAATAATATGTTGGACTTGTTATTTACCTACAACAGTAAATTCTATTTTAAACCTGTCCCCTAGTACTATACTAGGTAACACCACTAAGGGTCATTTTAGTATCACTTGGAGATTCTTAGTTTCAGAACTGTTTACCGAAAGTGAATCTCAATCGTTTAATTACAAAAAAGGTGATTACGATTCAATATCTAACTTTATTGCATCAATCGACTGGGAGTTTTTATTCCTGCATAAAACTGCAGATCAAATGTTCAATATACTAATTTCTAACTATCGCACTGCTTGCACATATTTTATTCCCAAGATTAATAAAACAAAAAAAAAGTATGATCCTTGGGTTACCCCACATATTAAAAACCTGATCCGAGAAAAAAAATCCGCTTGGCATATAAACTGCTCTACCAAATGGGAGAATAGTGAGCTTAAAATAAAATACAATCGCCTTAATCGTTCAGTAAAAACTGAAATATTTAAAGCAAAAAAAGCACATGAAAAAGAAATAATATCAAAATCCCAAAACAACCCAAAAATCGTTTACAAATATATCAACAAAAAACTAAAAATTAAAGATAGAATTCGCTCTCTCAAAGATACTTCAGGCAGAATTATTGAAGCTCTTCCTGATATAGTTGATCTTCTGAACTCTCAATTTAAATCTATGTTTACACTTGAAAGCTCTGAAAATTTTCCTTTGCTAAATAAAAGTGGTATTCTTTCTGAATGCATTTATAATGAAAACTTGGATTTCTCTATCTCAGATATTATTCAGGAACTTGCCGATCTAAAGCCTTATAAATCCTTCGGATCTGACGGCTTGCATCCCTTAATACTCAAGATATGTGCCAAAAGCTTTGCAATTCCATTAACAAAAATCTTTCATAAATCCTTTAATTCTGGAGTAGTACCCACTCAATGGAAATTAGCAAATATTAGTCCGATCTATAAAAAAAAGGGAGATAAATTACTTGCTGAAAACTATAGACCTATTTCACTAACATCTGTTGCCTGTAAAATCTTTGAAAAACTTGTAAAGAAAAAAATTTTAAAGCACATTAACGATAATAAAATGCTCTCTGCAAATCAACATGGCTTCCTTTATCATAAATCATGCGTAACTAACCTAATAGAAACTTTTGATATCATTTCGTCCTCCATAGCATCTCACCAATTTATTGATGTAATCTATCTTGACTTTGCCAAAGCGTTTGACTCTGTACCTCACAACAGACTTTTGTTAAAATTAAGATCTTTCGGAATAAACGGCAAACTCCTACAATGGATTAAATCTTTTTTAGTGGGCAAAAAGCAACGCGTTACAATTAACAATACCAGCTCTGCATGGGTTGATGTTCTCAGTGGTGTTCCTCAAGGTTCTGTTCTCGGCCCGCTCCTCTTCATTCTCTACACAAATGATCTCGCAAGACTCACTGAAACTTCTGAGATATTTGCCGATGATACTAAACTTTTTTCTAAAACCTTATCGCAATCTAATTTTGTTGATCTGCAGGATCGTCTACGCTTGCAGGCCTTGTTTTAAAGCGTTACGCCTAGAGCGATTTACGTACGCCTTAAGCGCTTTTTACATACGCGTAGAGCTGTTTTGGTTAAGCTACTTTTTATCATTTTTTAACTTTTAAATTAGCGGTAACATAAAAGAAGCAATTAATTTTCAAAAAAACCACATTAACTTTTAAATAACGTTATGTAAAGGTATTTATTAAAAAAAAGAATTTACTTGCTAATAATTATTGTAGCTTTTCATTGCGATATATCTTTCCTTTTTATAGCAATTAATTTGACGCTAAACTTTTTATCCAAATATTTAGCAACATGAAAAATTGTTTGTCAATCCTTAACTACAAATTTTTTGCAATGTTTTTAATAAAAAGTAGTAATTTTTTAAAGTTTTTAGTAAAAAAACTTTTAAAAAATCTATATTCCATATTTATTAATACAGAATATAAAAGTTTTTTGTAATATAGATTTTTTATGAATTTTTTACTGAATTTATAATAAAAAACATTTGCAAAAAAATTTGTAATTAAGAATTGACATTTTTTTTTAATAAAATCTCAAAAAATGTCTTAATATTTTTGTTATCATGATAACAAAAATATCAAGACATTTTTTCGAGATGTTAAAAAAAATGTCTTTGCTTTTCTTATTAGTTTAATAGTATATAGCTTATAGTTAGTTTAATAGTATATAGCTTTTCTTATTAGTTTATTAGTATATAATTTAAGTTATGCGGGGGGAGAGGGTCTGCACAGAAAAAAAAATTACCTGTTTCTCGCAATATTTGAATGAAGGCAATTTGTTAAAACTCTTCTGCGTGCGATTCAATAAGTTTTTTTTTTTCATAAATCAAGTTATAATATAAGGTAAAAAAAGAGTAGACTACAACATCCGCTGATGACACTAATATTACGTTGAATATATTTATATAACGGAGGTTTTATTATGCACGCGCACATTACAGGTTCCGTTAAATAAATACTAAGGCACGTTTTAGTTTAATGACAGTCTCCATTTTTTACTAATGAATATGTATTTTTCTTTATAAAACAAAACAAACTAGTATATAAAAACCTTGTATATTTCTATTATCTCTAAATTGTTTAAAGTTCGAATATGGATTGTATTTTGAAGGACAAAAGATTTACTTTAAAAACTTTTAAATCTTGGGACTTTGCCAATGCTTTGCCGATGCGATGATCACAGAAAAAGAGAAGACTTACGTTATTAAAATCAAATGTAAGTTATGTGATCTTCATCAAAATAAAATATTATCCAAAAACAATAGTGCCGTAAGGGCAACTGCCCAACGGTTTATAAATAATACTAAACGGTTTAAAAATAAAAATATAGTTCAATAAATAAATTAAATTTATTCTTAACAAAGATTACCTCATATTTATTCGTTTTTTTATTTTATTAAGAAAAAAAAAAGAGTTTTGTAATTATACGTAGAATGAAAATACTTTTGAGTTTGTTTATAAGTTAAGGAACTTAATTTTTAATAAACAAATTTTTACGAACGTTTATTATAAACAGATACGATTCAAATTATTAAATTTACTTAAATTATTTCAGTTGAGTATTTTTTTAAGTTTGCACGATTAAAGTTTGGCGTAGAAGTATTTGTATTTTTGTTTTAAGAATAATTAACAAAAGAGTTTGCATAGTTAAGACTTTTATATTTAATTTAATTTTTTTTTTAATTTCCTAAAATTAAAAAAAAAAAAGATTTACTCGTTGAAAACGATTTTTCTCTATAGCTCTGTTTCTTTGTGATTTGTTTAAAAAGTTAAATATTTTTACAATAACATAAAAACTTTATGAATTAAATTCCAAGCGAACGCGTTCTAAACTACGTATCAAAAATATGCACAAAGCAGGCAAAACTTTTTTATATTTTTATAAAACGCAAGTTTAAAACGCTTTTAAAAATTTTAAAAATATTTAAAAACTTAAATTTTTCTTTGCTAGTCAAAACAAAATCGTTGTTTAAATAATTAACATGGGTTTGCGTTTATCAATGTTAATATTTTTTGTTTAATCTAGAAATTTTTAAAAATAAAAAAAATCATTATTATTTTTTATTCAATAACGATTAAAAACAATTATTCAAAAACAAATTTCAGAAATATTATTTATTCAATATTATTTAGTAAAATATATATATATATATATATATATATATATATATATTTTACTAAATAATATTGAACTAAAATTAATAATAAAATAAAAATTTAAAACATTACAAAATTTTCATAATAAATTTATATTTAAAACGTTTATAGTTTATATTTGAGTTAATTGTTAAATTGAACTAGTTTGCGGTTATTTATTTATTGCGGTAGTTAAAACACTTAACGTCTATAAAAAAAGATAAAGATAATTTTATGACGTCAAAATCGCCTTAAGCTAATGCATTAAGCACTTTTTTATTTAAAACAAGGCCTGCGCTTGGTATACGAGTGGTCAAACACTTGGTTACTTAAGCTAAACACTTCAAAATGCTGCGTCATTCATTACGGTCGAAACAACCCCCATTACAATTACTTTCTTCAAAATAACCAAGGAATCAACCAATCTCTAAGAAGCTCTACTAAAGAACGTGATTTAGGAGTCATTTTTACATCTAACCTCAAGTGGAGCGCTCATATTCAAACAGTTGTCTCTAAGTCCTTACAAATTCTCGGTATGCTGAAAAAGACATTCACTTTCATTGATGAAAAAATGGCTCTCAAATTATATAAAGTATTTATAAGACCACATCTTGAATATGGAGTGTCCATTTGGGCTCCTTTTTTAAAAGCTGACATGGCTTTAGTTGAATCTGTTCAACGCAAAGCTACAAAATGGGCTTACAGCTTGAGGCATCTTCAATACTGCGAAAGGCTAAAAAGATTAAACCTACCATCACTTGAGTTTTGACGCCTTCGATGCGATTTAATCCAAATTTTTAAATTAATACATCGTTTTGATATAGTTAATAATAAATATCTACCAAAATATATTAACTCCGTGTCTCGTGGTCACCATTCTAAAATAAGGCGTGAGTATGTTCTAAACTGTCTTCCAAGATATAATCATTTGTATAATAGATCAGCAAAATACTGGAACAATCTACCAGAGCAAATAACTTTGTACTCCACTGTACTTTCTTTCAAAAATAGACTAGACTCCTGGTTGTGGAAAAAGTTTGGAACAAATATTTATAAAACTGGTTGTTTATAGTGGGGTGTTTCCCCTGCTCGCTGTATGTGTACATTCTATGTAAATTTACGGCTACAACTATAATAATAATAATAATAAAGATGTAAATTTTTTTTTGCAAAAACCGTGCCTGTTACTATCCAATTGATTAAATTTTCTTGACTTTGCATTTTCTATTTTAGTTACAATGATAATTATACTTTTTAGAGAAAAAAAACTTTTATAAGAGCTGTAAATTGCTACCGTAAAACGTTTTAGGGGAGTGTTGGCGAGGCAAGGCCTGTGTATATATAAATATATATATATATGTATATAAATATATATATATGTATATAAATATATATATATATATATATATATATATATATATATATATATATATATACATATATTTAATCTTTGAATGTCATTTTCTTGTTATACGTTAAAATATGGTTAGAATTCAATAAATACGGCTGCGTATAAACTTCTTTTAAATATATATATATTTTTTCTTTAATATATAATTATTTCGATATTTCGCTGATCTATTGTGATCAGCGTCATCAGGTATAATAAATAAAATAGTTACAAAAATCGTTATAGTAAAAACAAATCGTTAAAAAGATAACATTAAAAAGCCAAAAAACATATATATTTAAAAAAAGTTTATACGCAGCCGTATTTATTGAATTCTAACCATATATATATATATATATATATATATATATATATATATATATATATATATATATATATATATATATATATATATATATATATATATATATATATATATATATACTCATAGCAGTTAAGGTGTTTTTTAAGAAATTGCAATCAGTGGGTTATTAGTTTAAACAATCAATTTAATTCGATTATATTTGGTCTGCAAAAAAAAAATGTTTAGATTGTTTAAACAAAAATGTTACTGTGTTATGAAATTATTTATATTAATTAAAAAAAAGTTAATTTTAAAATGAGTAGCACAAAAGTTTAAATAAATTTTTACCAACAAAAAAAAAATGGAATAAAAAATGCAAAATTATTATTTAAAATGTCTGCATTTGTTTTTATAGCAAAGATAAACTTGTTTCTGCATTGATTCAACAAATTTCATGCACATCTCTAAAGGTACCTTCAACCAGTACTCATTCAAAAGTTGCTTTAAGTTCGGTTGATTGTATTTGGTGATAAGTAAGTGGTTGCAAAAACCGTTCTGAATATTTCTCTGTTGCAAATCTTTTGACATATATTCTTCCCTTGCGGTTTACAACTTGAAAATTGGCTTCATCACTCCAAATGACTATTAACCAGTCTTCAACAGTCCAGCTCAATCTTTTTTTTGACCATATTGCCGTTTATGTTGGTCCAATTATTGATAAAATATGTTTTCTTGCTGCAATAAACGTTCCAATACCTTTTTACAGCAATGTAGCTTTTTGTAGGTGTGCCTATATTTCTCTCTGCAGATTCTGAATATGCTACTTTTGTCCCAGTCACTAAGCTTCGATGGTATCCTGGACCATCGAAGCTCAATGAACTCGATTTAAACTTTTGAACTCATTTAAACTTTTGTGCTACTTATTTTTTTGTATTTTTATAATTAAATTTTTTTTAATTAATATAAGTAATTTCATAACCAGTTCACATTTATTGTACACCTAATTTCTTTTTCTTTAATAAATAAAAAAAATTAACTCACATCATTTTTACTTTTTTTTTAAGAAAAAACTAAACCTACTTGATCAAAATTATACCCTTGTTTAAACTTTGGTGAATAGCTGTATGCCTATCAAAATTTTGTTATATAATTTAATAAAATATAATTACGGTATATATTGAAATCCTAACTTTAGCTTTAATTTCCAAACTGTTGAAATCTCAAGCTCTTTAATTGTATTTTTGAGTGATTACTTTGCTTGATGCAGGAATAATTTTCACTATTGCAAAGACATTTAAAAAATAGAATATTACTCAAGGAAACAAAAGAAAAAAAGCTACCACCATATTTTTGTTTATTTTTACTTATTATGCAAAGAAGGTTTTTACTTAAAGTGAAAAAAAAAACTGTTAAAAACACTGTTAGGAAATACTTTGTAAAAATTTTAGCTCTTTTGATCATGGACAAATGAAAGTTTTGAAATTTTATTTAAAACAATTCGAATCAAATTGACAAAAAGAAATTCAAAAAGAAGCAAAACCCTGAAGAAATTTAAAAAGAGACTTTATAAAAGTCTTAAATTCTGTATAAACAAGAAAAAAATCACTTATAAATTTTTTTAGAATAAAAGCAGATGAAATTGTATTACCATATAAAAATTTCATTTGTTTCATTTCATTTAAAACCTAAGTTATAGATTGTCAAAGATTTTTTTTTTTTTAATTTTAATTCAAATTTTACCAATTAGCACTAACTACATCAAATATATAAAAGAATTTTTTAATACATTTACATACAATAAAGAGCAAATGAAAAAATTTCTTGCCTCAAAAGAAATTAGTTGCATGAAACAAAGTAAAAATCCATAAAAATTATGTTTCATATAGTGTTATTTTTTATTTTTTGTTAGCCCACCTCCCCAAGGCTGGGAAGGTGACAGCCAAGAAGACTACTGAATTGTGGTTCTCTCTCTCAACTCTGGCAAGAGTTGAGAGAAAAGCTGAGGAAGGAAATAGGTTGAGAGAAAGGCTGAAGAAGGAAAGGCTGAAGAAGGAAAGGCTGAGGAAGGAAATAGGTTGAGAGAAAGACTAAAGAAGGAAAGGCTGAAGAAGGAAATAGGTTGAGAGAAAGGCTGAGGAAGGAAAGGCTGAGGAAGGAAATAGGTTGAGAGAAAGGCTTATTTTTTGCAAATCTGTTCCTAGCAAAATTATAAGATTTAGTAGGGGTTAATAGCCGGGGCTAAAAATGAATTTATAATTCTTTATATATTAAAATTTATTAAATTCTGGCATATATTTATGCTAGTATTTAATAAATAAGGACAAATACAGTAAAAGAATGCAATTTGTTGAATAAGAAGCCAAGCAAGAATGAGTTTTGGTTTATTGTAATAGAGATGATAGCTCATTTGAGCATTGACCAGGATTAGAGAAACAAAATAAAAGAGGAAGGCTAAAGCCTGATGATGTCATCATCAGCAGCAGATGATGATGATAATGACAGTGACAATAATGATGATAATGATGATGGTGATGATAATAATAATGATAATGATGATGATGACAATTATAATGATTATGATCATGATAATGATGGCCATGTTGATCATAGTGATGTTTATAAATACATATAAACAAAATCAAATATGAATTATGAAGAAAAAAAAAAAACTATTTTAGGATGTATAGATGTTTATGCAGCCCTGGTCAAAAACGCGGCCTCGGCCCTGGCCCGGCTATATTTTATCAAACCCAACCCCAGCCCCGGTCAAATATTAACCCCGGTCGTTTAATACACCAAATATTATTATGTTTTAAAGATGGCTGTGATAACGTAGGGGTTCAATAACTATTGATGCCGTGTTTCATAGCAAATCAAAATGAAATAAAAAAAAACTCCATATACTAAAATGCAAATGAATTTATAAAAACGTAAAATTCACAAATTTTTTTAAGATTTTTGTCTCCATTATTTTAAAAAGATGCAGAACAGAGAATGATCAATATCTGTTATATTTGTTTTCCTGACTACAGAAAACGCATAAAAAAACTAAAAGATATTTGCAGCAACAACCATAATCATAAACAACATTTTTCAATGTAAAAAAAAATTATTTTAAATTGAAACAAATAATTTTAAATTTGAATATAACAAACTTGGAGGTGCGAATTGTATAAAAGGTGTCCCATAAAGCATACAAAACTTCTAAGTTCTTTTTTTTTTAAGAGATTCACTTTTCTCTAAAAGGACTTATTATATCAGATAAATTTTTAGTGAAAAAGATTTTATACATGATATAATCATTTAAACAAATATTGACATAAAAAAATTTAAAAAGTACCAAAAACAAGACACAACATCAAAGATTTTCAACGATTTAAATGGTTCAGTTGCTGTTTGTACAGTCTGAAGAATGCACAAAATGATAAAGAATAGAGGTACTATTGAAAATCATGACCTAATCCATCAAAAACTGCAGGCACAAAAACAGACATTAGCTAAGTAAAAACCTAAAGAAAAAGGTATCCCTTAGAATATTGGCAAAAGAAATTTTAACTACACAGGATTCCATTCACCTAATACTTAAAAGCTAAGTTTGCAAATTTGGTATGAAATAATTTTATATAAAAAAAAGAAATATTACAAATTTAATGTTAAACAAAACAAGAGTTTCAAGGCTATAAATTATGGAGGAACAGATGGAAATAAATTGTGGAAAAGCAGATGGAAATAAATTGTGGAAGAGCAGATGGAAATAAATTGTGGAGAATCGTTATTCAATTCTCATCCTTAAGAATATTAAGTCCAAGTTAAAACTTCATCTTTTCTCTTCCAGTAACTTCCAGCTCTAATAGCGGTTGCTTGCAGCCTTGTTGGTTGCTTTTTGGAAATGAAAATATTAAAAAAAAAAAAAAAAAAATAGCTTTATAGAAAAGTTGATCATTAAAATACCTTGATAAATAGTTTTAATTTATTTGGTAATTTAGTTAATTCAGCAATTAATAAAAATCTTACAAAAATTTTTTAAAGCTTGCCGGAGCTTGGCGCCAGGCTTTGCTATGCTGACGAGTTTGATAGTTCTATTATTTGCTCTGATGCTGCAACCATGACTTGAAAATATTGACAGATTTTAAGTTGCTGGAGAGTGCATTCCATGGTACACATGATGATATCTTTTTAAAGGCTTTAGCTAAATTGGTAGGGATAACATGGATAGATTTGTTACAATTTGTGGCTTCAGTACGAATATCAGGAGATTCTAACAGATTCATCGTGCCTCCTTTTATTTTCACAAAACTATGCTGAGCTTTAGTAATTATACCTTGGTTAGCAAGTGATTGGAGATTGATTTGTGTATTAATCCCCTTAAGTACTTTACACAGAATAGATGTTATCAAGAATGGTCTATAGTTACTACAATTCAACTTGTATACATTTTTAAATATTAGCGCAACTTCCAATTTCTTCCACATATCTGGAACTTCTGGAGATGTAATTGAGGAATTAAAGTTAAGTGTTAGGTGTACTGCAAAAGGTTCTGACATTTAAAGGTAAGTAATAAAATATGTTAAATATATAATTAAAAATTATAAAAAAATATTAAAATTTAGAAAATGAAACCTTTTTTCAAGTTCAATTTTTGCATGAATCATTTTTTGTAAGTATTCCTCTCGGAGAATCTGGGTAGTTGCTGTCAGCAATCTATAGTACTCATCTGCAGGCAGTGTTCTATTACCCTCACCTGATCTTATTAATGGAAGTGAAGAATTTCTTTTAAGTATCTTGGCAATATGAGTATCAAAAGAACCAAGACCACGCAGCTGACGTAGAGGTGAATTAAATTTACAAACACTTGTACTAAAAAAAAATGTTTAAAGTTAGACAATATTTATTGTATAATGTTTAAATTTTTTTTATTTATTGTAAAAGTGTTTTCAAAAAAAATTTTCACTTAATATAATCATTTTGACTTTGTTTCATCACCACTACTAAAAATCACTTTTTACTACTTTATTTTAACCTTAATTATAATAAGAAATATTAAAATGTAATAACTTGGATCCATATCCTGTATTATATTCTATATTTCTCTTAAGTATCATAATGACAAGTTTCATAATTTTCTTGAAAAGTAGTAAAAAAAGTTTTGTTCATTGTTCAATAACAAAAAAAAAAAAAGTTTTTAACTTTTTATTTTTTTGTTATTGATCAATGCTTTTTATAAAACAATTCTATTTTGCAAAATGTAATATTTTGGCTTACATGGAAAATACTTGGCAAAATAAAATTTTTTCTAACATTAAAAAAAAAATTTGAATTTTAGCATGAAGACCTTTTTAGAAATTGTGTTAAGATTTAACCATTAATGGTTAATAAAATTTATGTAAGTGGTTTAAACCCATGTTAGTGGTTCATATATTTCCTTCACTTGTTGGCATTATCTTTTGATTTAATAACATTGTAACCTTTCAAAAAATTTAATTCATTCATTCATTGATTAGTGAATACCTCTTTAGCTAATATTTTGCATGTTCTTACTTCTCCCCAATCTCAATGTATTTTTGTAGTTATGTGTGTGTGTGTGTGCGTGTGTGTGTGTGTGTGTGTGTGTGTGTGTGTGTGTGTGTGTGTGTGTGTGTGTGTGTGTGTGTGTATAAAAGATACCATGTTTTACAAAAAAATCTGAATAGGACTCACAAAATGACATTGGTAGCATTGACTTAATGCTACTAATGTCATTATGTGAGTCTTATTCAGATTTTTTTGTTTAAAAAAATTCAAAGAAGATTGCTTGCGTAATGATGTAAAAAATCATTATGCAAATTTCAATTAAAAAAAATGAACAATTATAATAACTTATTTAATAATCTGGCAAATAAAATATTGCTCACTTAAAATTCTTCGACTCTAATATATGTGGACTAGATCTAAATTAAAGTACATAAAGAATAAAACAATTAAAACTTATAAAAATTCATAACTTAATGTTTATAAAAAAATTAATTTTTACAACTATATTTATATAAACTATATAAATATTAAAAAAGTAGAAAAAAAAAAGTTACAGAAAGTTAAAACTTAAAAAAATATATATATATTTAAAAAAAAAAAAAAAAATTAAAGTAAATTAAAGCATTTTTAAAAGAAAACAAAAAGAAAAAATGTTATTTATTTTAGGTGGAATGACAAATTTTGTGAACTAAGAAAGTTGACCTATACAAGGCCACCTATACAAGGTAAAAACATATACATTCCAATTAACAAAAGGATAAAATTAAAATCAAACTATTATGCCAAAGAAAATATTTTTTATTCTCTATTGCACATAAAAACAGAATGACAAAAACTTTTACAGTACTAAAAATTTTGCAAACAAAACAATAATCTAAACTTTCTACAAGTGTTAGCTGCTGAAGGCAACAAGCAGTTCTGTACATATAATCTTACTCTGGGTGATCAACTCTTCATTTAAACCTTTGCTATATGGGCTTTATTCTCATCAATAAATTGTTTGATGTGATAAAATAAAGTTTTAGGGTAATGCTGCTGTTTGACAATAGCACAATTTGACAATTTATGTTGATCTTGAATTATGATATAAATCTTATTAAATCAACATTTTATTTATTTATTTTTTGACCTTCTGTATAATTTTTTAATGGAAGATTTTTAAGTTACACATTTTATTTAATTGTAAACTTTTTATAGTTATTTTAAAACAAAAACTCTAATAACTTATTTTAAAATATATCTTATTATTATTATTTTTATTATTAAATAACTAATTTCTAATTAAAACATTTAAATTTGTAAATGAATAATTTCTTAAACTTTTCCCCTAAACAATAATCAATGTTTCATACAGTGCCCTATAAGTAATAGCTTTAGTCTAATTTTTTATTGATTTATATTTTATACAATGTGCAAATAGCTTTATAATAGCTTTTTATTGGTTGATTTTTAAATTACTGCACAAATTTTTTAGACCTTTAGAAATAAAATTTTTTGTCTTACAACTTTTTTTTTAAATTAGTAACCTCTAAGTTACCTGGTTTTTAAAAAAACAATAATTAAAATACGTAAGTTTTGACTGTTATTATTTTTGCAGTAGTAAATATATTGTTTTGTTTTTTCATTAACTTTTGCAATAAATTGACTATTTTATCTAAACTGTGTTCACGGTTTTTAATAAACTAAGAATCACCAGAAATATTTCTGGATATTGAAATTTGCAATCACTTATTTTGAGCCATGTATATTATATATATATATATATATATATATATATATATATATATATATATATATATATATATATATATATATATATATATATATATATATATATATATATATATATATATATATATATATATATATATATATATATATATATTTATATATATATATATATATATATATATATATATATATATATATATATATATATATATATATATATATATATATGTTATGTTACATTATATTACTTTTTTTTATATATAGCTAATTTCTCTATGGTTTTAAGTTTTCTGAGGATCCACACTTGCATGGTTTGGATGAAAACAGCTTAATTGCCCCCTCCCCCTTCCCCTTCTTCTTGTAAATCAACTGAATATCGGTTATGTATAAATCAAACATGTGAAAAATAACCAACAATTCTGATCATCTAAACTTTGTAGATGTAAAGAAAAAAAAAAAAAAAGAAAAAAAAAATAATAATTAAGTAACATCATTTCTTTTCCAGGATAGAAAGTAAAAACACATGCAGAAAAACTTGGAATAATGTTTTGGACAACATCAAAGAGATGAAATTAATTAAAATAGGATTAAGGCTTAAATATAGAAAAAATGTGCAAGATGATAAGTAAAAAGATGTTAAAAGGATAATAATAATGATGAAATTTAAAATTTTATGTATGATTTTTTGACCCCTTAAAAATCCTAAAAATTATGACTCATCATATTTACCCAGGTCCATTGTCAAAATTAGGCCTGTTATTAGTTAGTCACTACATGAACCTTAATAACATCATTTTTTTTTCTATTTAATAGTACTGGCATGGTAATTGCAGTAATAATAAATGAAAAGTTGTTTGTTCAATAACAAGTAACAAGAAATGAAAATTGTTTACTTAATGCTGTTCAAGAAGAAACCTCATAAAAAGTTTCTTCTTGAGTATCATTATGATATCTCAGCATTTTCTTACATGCCCAATACAACAAAAAACTTGTTTCTCTTAAAAAATTTTAAACTAACTTTTCACATCACTTCTCTTTTAACATCTATGCCTCAAAATTCTCTTCATAATTTCAAATATCCTGATTAATATTTTTTTCTTGTTTATTTTATATTTATTTTATACTAATCTGTTTTTTGAATTCCAAAAAGCCTAAAGCATTAATGTATTAACCAAAAATTTATTAAATTTATAAAAATTCATTGAGTTGTAAAAACAAGAGCAAAAATCATACGTACTTTGGAATTGAAAGTTTTGTAAATTCACCAGAGTGAAGAAGACACAAAATATTTTCATTTGCTAATACACATCCATTAATAGCAGAACACAAACTACGAATAAAATAGCAGAACACAAACTAAAAATATTGTTGTTTCATTATTAAACCAACAGTAAAAAAAAAAAAAAAAGACCTACAACCATGCCCAAATATTTAAAAGCAGAATACTTAAAACAAAGGATTTTTTTCTTTTCCTTATATTATTAAGTCAAAACTAATGTCAAATTTAAAATAATAATACCTGTTTATAGACGGTTGTGTGCAAAGAAGATAAGAAACTTCTGCAGGTGTCTCAAATAAAACCTCTTCACAGTTCAAATCTTATTAAAAAAACAAGTAAAATTGGAAAGTTCTAGAAACTTACTCTTTTTAAAATATATAATTTCAAATAACAAACCATTTTCAACCATTGCACTTATGTCATCTATCCAAGGTAAGTTAATAAAATGAACACCTCCATTACTCAAAGCTATATAATTACCAGTTTGATTCTTATCTAAATAAATTTTTTTTTTTTTTTTTTAAATAATTAAAACTATAAACATTAAACAGATCTTATAATTAGAGACAGATATCCTATAACTAAAAAGAGCTTGTTAGCCATGGTGAAACCAACTTTCATAGATGGGGTAACAATTTAATAGAAAACCCCCACATTATTACCAGGTAAACAATAAAGGAGCTTGGGAGCTTTGCAGTCTTATTGGGAGCCCTTTGGCAACCCTGGAAACCCCTGCTGTAAAAAAAAAATTGAAATCTGCTGTAAAAAAAAAAATTGAAATTTGACAGAAAAGAGAGTTAAAACAAGAGTGAGAATTTAAAAATTGTAAAAAAAAATGAGAAAAAAAAACAGAGAGAAGAAAATTTAAAGCTATTGTTATTTAGTAAAAAATCTGTATTAATAAAAGTTTTGAATAGTTACAGTAAAAAAGTCACACAAGAATATTTTGTCTGCCAGCAACCATAGTAAAATGAAATATGATAATGATGATGAGACCGAACAGAGACTTATGTTATAGAGACAAAAAATGAAACAAGAGACATGTTATAGAGAAAACGATGAGGCATCAAATAAGAGACATGTTAGAGACAAGGATCAAGGATAAGGAGACAAATAAGAAACTTATGTCATAGAGCAGGGCTCGAAATCACAAACTTTTTTGTTCCGGACAAATTGTCCAATGAATACTCAAGTTTGATGGACATGCCCGATAAGAATGAAAGAAGTGCGATTTAATGCCATTCCTGACCAGGCATAAAATATTTTGTTTTTACAAAGTGACCACACAATTTATTTTGACAACTGTAGGCGTTTCAAAATGCTCTGAAAATAAAAAGAAAAACTCATAGAAAAAGAAAAAATCTAAGTTCAAAAAGCTAAAATTTGAAAAGGAAAATATACTTATATTGCGTTTTTCAAAAACTACTATACTTTGCAAAATGCTTTGTAAATTAATAAATACACAAATTATTATGTAAATTTATTAAATACATAAATTATGTAATTATTAATACATAATAAAATATATAATAAAAATGTATAACAAAAATACAAAATTATAAATACATAAATTACTATGTAAACTTTACTAATTACATTTTTAAATAAAGAAACAAATTAATTATGTTTACAATAAAACCCATTTTATTTAAATTATCAAGGAATATTATACATAAATACATTTATTTAAATATGTATTTTTTTATAAACCCTTTCAAACTTTCTCTAGAATTAATTTTATAAACACTTTTAATAGTGAACATTTTTAGCACGAAAACAAATAATACAAAACAACTCAAATTTAATAGCGTAATAAAAAATAAAATAAATACTAAACTATAAAATTAATTTAATAATTAATTACAACGTTTTAATATAAATGATAAAAAATGGCCTACTTAATTCAAAAAAATACTTTGGCAATTATTTAAAAAATAAATTAACTCAAAAAAATGACGTACTTTATTAACATAGCTGTGTGCTCAACTTCAAGTTTTGTTTTGTAGGAAAAATAAAAAGTTGAAAAAATTTATATACAACACTGAATTTATTAACAATTTTGCAATAACGAAAACAATTAGAAAATAAATGTACATAAAATATGGGTTGGACAAAATGACAGATAGATGACAATTTTTACAGGACAAGTGCCGGACAATGTCCAATGTCTGGACAATGTTCAAGCCCTGTTATAGAGACAACGATGATGAAACAAAAAAGAGATTGTTATAGAGTTCTGTTATAGAGAAAATGGAATCAGGAGAAAGAAAATGGCAAACACAAAAAAAGATAAAAGATAAGATCATCAAAAAAATGCTAGATAATAGACAGATAAAAAACCAGATCAGAGATAAAACTTTAGGGTACCCCAAAAATTAAAGGAAATAAAAGAGTATTAGACAGCAGTAACATCTGTGATAGTTAAAAAGTTACTGCAGTTAGAAATGTATTCAACAGTTTTAAAGATATTATCATATGAAGAGATAAAAAAAAGTTCTTTGCAAAGAGATAAAAAAAAGTTCTTTGCAAGTGGTTCTTATCAATAGGAGGAGTAACTACATCAGATTCTTGTATAATATATGAATTGTTAAACTGGTATTTGTTAAAATTTAACAATTTTTGTTAAAAAAACATTTAACTGTTAAAAATTTTGTTATATAACTTCTGAAATCAAAAACAATAATGCCAGTGTTATTAGAGACAAAATATATGCGACTTTGTTATTCAAGTTGTTATTCAACTTTGTCGTTATTCAAGTTGAGAGAAAAACAGAAAGCATAGAAAAGAGTTAAAGAAATCAATTAAAAGAAGATTTAAAAAACTGATAGCTTGAGCAGCAACCATGGTGGTATTTGTGAGAAAAAAAAAAGAGATGCAACTTTAGAGTGATAGGACAATGGCAAACTTTACAGTGATGTGACAATGGCAAACTTTGCAATTAGAAAAGGTCCAACAGCATTTACAAAGCAATTTTGGTTCTTGTCTAAACAGAGAGAGTACCAACAACAACAACAACAACAACAACAGCAACAACAACAATAACAACAACAACAACAACAAGTATTCAATACAACAGTATTCCATACAAAGATGATTGAAAAATCGAATTATAAAATATATAAATAATATCGAAATACAAAAAATAGAATTTGAAAATGGAATCAGAAGCAGGAAAATAGTTACAAAATTTCGGAATAAAATTAAATTTTATAAAGAAAATAAAGATGTTTATTACAAATATGATGTTATAAAAAAAAAAAAAAAAATGTTTATTACAAATACAGCAGTGTTAATAAAGAAAATAAAGATGTTTATTACAAATATGATGTTATAAAAAAAAAAAAAATGTTTATTACAAATACAGCAGTGTTAATAAAGAAAATAAAGATGTTTATTACAAATACAGCAGTGTTAATATAGAAAATAAAGATGTTTATTAGAAAATGCAGCAGTGTTAATAAAGAAAATAAAGATGTTTTTACAAATGCAGCAGTATTAATAAAAAAAATAAAGATGTTTATTACAAATGCAGCAGTGTTAATTAAGAAAATAAAGATGTTTATTACAAATACAGCAGTTATTAAAGAAAATAAAGATGGCATTTATAAAAGTCAAGAAAAGACAAATGCTGTTGTTTAAAGAACATTGTAATCCAGGTAAAACTTATAAACAGCAGAATGTTACAAATGGATGCCCAACCAATACTGTATCTAAACTCTATCATCATCATTATCTTATTTTACAAATATAATGGAAATCTTTTCTTGAAAAAGATTTTTTTATGTATGTAATTTTTAAACTAAGCAAAGTTGACCGGGATCATCTATTTTTATGTATGTAATTTTGAACTAAGCAAAGTTGACTGGGATCAAGCAAAGTTGATCAACAAAAAAATGATCACTATTCTTAAAATATTCTTGAACATGTTCTTAAAAGAATACAACCGGCTGATAAACATATTCTTACAACAGGCTGATAAACATTTGTATACCTGTAAAATGCTCTAAAAACCTCAAAATGTAACCACCTTGGATAAACAGATCCCTAAAACATTTAATTAAAAGAAAAAAACGACTATGGAAACTAGTACAGCAAACTTGTTCAAAAATTATATCCATTGTCAACAATTATAAAGTAAAAGAAGTAAAAAGAGTATTAAAAAAATTATGAAAAATATATTGTAGGTGATAAATCAAATAAAAAGTGATTATATGGTATATGAAACTGAAGCAAACAGCATCCAAGTTAATAAGCAATATGAAAAATACCGATAGCTCAGAATCAAAATCTGGAACAGACATTAGCAACATTCTTAACAATTATTTGAAATCTGTAATTGCAGAGGAATCAAATAAAGTACTGGTGCCACATTTTAAGAATCATACATTAACAAATATAAGACTTCCCACTCTATTCATTAAAGATATTAGCAAACGCCTTTCAACTTGGACATTAACAAAGATTCAAGGGTTGATGGAGTTCACCCTTGGGCACTAAAAGCATGCCACCTAGAATTTTACAAGCCACTCTTTATGATATTTTCAAGATCTTTACAGGAAGGAGTTATCCCTGACATGTGGAGATTAGCCAATATGACACAGTTACATAAGAGTGGTAATCGTAGTAACCCAGGAAACTATCGCCCAATTTTCTTGATTTTAATTCCATGTAAGGATTTGGAGAGAATCATAAAAGACATAGTTATGAATCATCTCTACTTGAATAAACTTATAGCCAAACAACACAGATTTGTTCCCAATTAAGGTTGTGTTACTAATTTATTGGAAACATTAGATAAAGTCACGACAATACTCTCAAAAAAACAGGGGGCTGATATAGTTTTTTTAGAATTTGCCAGAGCATTCGACAAAGTGCCACATCTAAGACTTTTACAAAAATTACAAGCATTTGGCATAAATTGAAAATTATTAAAAGCATTTCAAATTGGGCCAATGTCACTAGCGGCGTACCACAAAGTGTGCTGGGACCACTGTTATTTATAATCTATATAAATGATCTTCTAAATGTCTTAAAATATTATTCCTGTAAGCTTTATGCTAATGACAGTAAATTAATAACCAGGATATCAAATGAAGAAGATTCCCAAAAATTACAAAGAGAAATAAATACAATTGTAACTTGGGCAGAAATTTGGCTCATGAAACTAAATGTTGATAAATGTAAAGTTACGCATTTTGGCTATGGTAACCCTAAATTTAGTTACAATATATCCTTTGGAAAAACTTGTCATGCCTTAGTCTCAACAGACTCTGAATGCGATCTTGGTGTGACAATCACTTCTAATCTTAATTGGAAAACGCATGCAACAAAATGTGCTTCCAAAGCCAACAGTATCTTGGGATGGATGAAAAGCGCTTTCCTGAGTAGGGATATAAACCTCTGGAAAAATTTATACATAACCTGTTAGACCTCATTTAGAGTTTGCTGTGCCTGCATGTAATGTATACTTAAAAAAAGATATAAAATGCATTGAGCATGTTTAATATATGGCCACAAAAGTCTCTCACTCGCTTAAAAATTTTGATTATGAAAAAAGATTGGAAATTCTTAATCTTACTACTTAAACAGATAAAAAAACGTGTGCAGACTTCATTTAACAGTACAAAGTTGAGAACAAAATAGATCATGCAAACTGGTATACTAAACCAGAAACTTTTGCTCCACAACAAGGACATTGCAGATGGTTACATTGCAAAAATGTAAAAAACTGTGCACACCGACACAACTTTTTCATTAACAGAATTGTTAATCACTGGAATAGTTTGACGATTCGACTGTGTTCCAGAAAAGTGTTGAAAGTTTTAAGAACAGTTTTGACAGAAAGATAAATCAGATACTAAGATATAACAATTAACAATCACTGGCACTAAGCCACTGATCTGCTTATAGCAGAACATGTACTCATATTCTTTTCCAAGAGTTTCCCTCCTAGCAGTGTGTAATAATAATAATAATGTTCTTTCCAAATTTTTTTCTTCTAATATTGTTCTTTCCAAATCTTTTTCTACTTCTTCTTTTTCTGTCAACTAAACAACTGTCAATTGAACAACTGTCGCCAAACAACTGTCAATTGAATAATTGTCGCTAAACAAATGTCAATTGAACAACTGTCAACTAAACAAATGTCAATTGAACAAATAAGAAATTAATACAGAATAAGTTTTTACATATCAAAACATTAATTG
>NC_061165.1:49925584-49945584 GCF_022113875.1 Hydra vulgaris
GAAAGAGTAAAAAACTTAAAATGCAAGTTTTGTACAGAGTTTAATGATACAATAAAAACTATGCCATACTATACGAATACATTCATAGTTGGATCAGCAAACTATAGAAAATCGAATATTCTTGATCATTGTAAGTCTCAACCGCACTTAAAAGCATACACTCTTTTTCTTAAAAAATCTAATAATTTTCAAAATGCATCTAAACCTTTATTGCCCTGTAAAAATAACGCAAATATCACTGATGGTTTGAAAAAAATGGAAAAAAACGACCTTGAAAAAACCCTTAAAAAATTTCAACTTTCTTACTTTATAGCGAAACAACAGTTACCTCTTTCAAAGTTTGTTCCAATTGTTAAATTAGTTGAGCTTTTCGGTGTGAATATGGGCGAATCCTATATTTCAGATCGCCAATGCGTTGTATTTATTGACTATATTGCAAGAAGTCTGCAAAATTCGTTACACGATAGCCTTAGAAATGCTAAATTTTATAGTGTATTGTGTGATGGTTTAACAGACAGTTCGGTAATTGAAAATGAAGTGGTGTATGCATTATATTTTGATCCACAGCCAGTTGGGTCGGATGCGGTTTTAAAAAATATTTAGAATCTGGAAAAGCCCAAGGTGTTGTAAAAGTTTTAGAAGAATGCTTTGTAAATTTGCTAACACCTATTAAATGCATTGGTTAAATTGTGGTGGAGAGATAAAGGAAGACGCCCAAACCAAAAACCAACGGGAATTTATAAAGATCGGGTAAACAAAAAAAGAACAATTACATCCCTTAGCGACAGTGAAAATGATAGTGGAGAGGATCTTGTGAAATCTCTTTTTGATGACAATTAAAAGAAAAACATATTTTAATTGTGTAAAAATCTTTAAGCTTTAAAATAAATACAAAATACTGGTCTTGCTTTTATAATCAAACATATTCCTGACGAGAAAAGTTCGTTTATGTATAGACATTACGTTTGCACAATAAATAGCGTTAAATAGAGATAGTTAATACCAATACTCTAAAGTAAAAATGGTTAGCGCGATAGCAAACACAACTATTTATTATTATTATTTTATTAAAAACTGTTTTTATTCTTTTAGAAATGTTGTCGTTTTTTTCCAAAAAAGTCACAAGTTTTTAACTTGTAAGTCTAAACATGAAAGTATAACACGTTTTTTTTTTATACTTTCATAATCTAATTAACACCGCAATACTAATGACTAAGGGTGCACTGTTGCACCCTTAGTCATTGTCTTGGTAACCATCGGCCGATGCCGATTGTTTTGAAAAATGAGTCTTTTTAATTTTGTGTTTCTATATTTTATAAAAAAATATAATTATTATATTTTTTTATACAATATAGAAACAAAAAAATAGAAAAAATTGACTTTTTTAAACAATTGGCATCGGCCGATGCATCGGTGCACCCCTACTAATGACCGCACATACCAGTAGTAAATAATAAATCGGATATTAGTTTTATAGTAAAAATATTTTTTGTTGAAATTTATCGGTCATGTCCGACAAACCAAACAATTTATCGGACAAACTGTCCGGAACAAAAAAGTACGTTATTTCGAGCCCTGTTATATATATATATACACATATATATATATATATATATATATATATATATATATATATATATATATATATATATATATATATATATATATATATATATATATATATATATATATATTATAGAGTTGCAACCCCAAAAAAGACGGTGTGTTTTTTTAAAAAAAAACACGTTTTTTTTGCAAAAAAAACAGACTGGTTCTAAAAACATGTTTTTTATAGTTTTTTTTTGCTTTTTTTTAGTATTCATTAAATTTTAGATAATAATAATACTTGAAACAGTTCCAGTGCCCTTAAACCTACAAAATACAAATGTTTTCTATTTAATAAAATGGATATTAACTTATATAATAGCTGTTACAAACTAATCACCAATATTAAAAAAAAACAGTATTAAATATTTAAAAAAGTAATTTTTTAAATAAATCTCAAAAAAACTATACTATTAGCTACTAGTTGATTGTAAGTATAATACTACTGAATGAAGGAAATAAAAATGTTATTTTAGCAGTGATATTTCATTCATAAAAATGAATGAAATAACACTGCATTGCAAAATACAAAAATGAAGCAACTGTTAAATAAAATTTACTTTAATGTTTATTTACTTTTGTTTATTACTTTTTTAAATTTTTAATATTTAATTTCTTTATTTTATTTTAAATTGCAATTAGATAGCTAAAATTTTATTTATTCAAACAATATTCAAGTAAATAAAAATAACACAATGATTAACTTTGTCTAATGAAAAAACATTTAAATTAAACAATTTGTAATCTATTAATTATTTTTAATTAAAAAAAAAAAAGAAATCTAAAAAAAAATATGCCAGGCAGAAAGAAATGTTTTGTAGCTACATTGTTCAATGAGGCACCTTTATACCTTTTAAACAGAATATGCCTCAATAAACGATATGCCTTTTAAACAGAAGAAAGTTCAAACTGAACTAATGATGGAAGAAGATATTCCTGAAAACTTACCTATTCAAGATATGAAAAAAGAGAAAAAAATATGTTTATCATCTGCTATTCCACAAGTTTCAATTGAGTCTTTCTTTCCAACACCAAGCTGTTTTGGAAACCAAAGTAGGTCTACAACCCCTAAGTTTGGAGACTGTAAGGCAAATAAAAACAAATCAGATGAAAAGGCAAATAAAAACAAATCACAAGAGTTCCATTCACAACTCAGAAAAATAAAATTGCATCCTACATTTTAGGAGAGTACAAGAGTTTAGAGTCAGAGTTATCAAGCGACTCTGAAGAATACGGATTTGACTTTACAATAGAAGACCTTAATGAACAAGAAAGCCAGAATACAGAATCTGTTATTAATTAAAAATAAATCTTTTAAATGATGTACTATATATTTACCATATATCAGGTTATTAATATATATTATATTACATTTATAATAAAAATAAAAATTAAATAAAAGTAAATAATTTTTTTTTTAATCTAAAAAACAAAAAAAAACATAAAAAACACAAAAAACACAAAAAAAACATGTTTTTTTGCAAAAAAAAACACAATTAAAAAAAAACGGTTTTTTTTGCAACTCAAATAAATTTAATAAAAAAAAGAGTAAATTGTTATAAAATAAAGTTTACATTTTAGGGTATAAATTACAGTATGTATACTTTATGGCATTATGGTAAATTACAGTATTTATTATGGTAAATTATATATATATATATATATATATATATATATATATATATATATATATATATATATATATATATATATATATATATATATATATATATATATATATATATATATATATATATATGTCCAATATAGACTAAATAATTTTTGATGTGTTAAAATCAAAAGACTATACTGGCCAAAACATAACTGTTATTAATTTAGATTCTAAATACTTTCTATTTAAATTAGCCGAAAATTAAAAAAAAAAAAAAAATATTCTATCATCTTACATTATCATTGGTATCTTCAAGAACTAGACAATGATGAATAACGCCATTTTTTGATGCTATCATGATAGTAGTTGGTACTGTTTCCATACAAAGTAAACTGCTATAGTCACAACCATAGTTATCTTGAGAAGGAGGATTCATAATTAGTGGACCTTCATGTTCAACTTGCAACCTGTTTTGTGTAAACTTGCAATTCAGTACCCACACATCTCCACTCTCTTGCATGACATATATAGGATATACTTCATTTCCTTTTTTGTCAATTTTTGGAAGAGCAATATCAAAGTCGACAGCTGCATCACCGCAAGCAGTTGCAAAACTACCACACGATTTATTTGGATTTCCAGCTATATTAAACAAGGAAATTCTCAAAATTGGTTGTTCAGGATAAGAAGTATCATAAAATCTAAAACAAATCATTATTAAATAATAATAAGTAATTTAAAGACATATATATATATATATATATATATATATATATATATATATATATATATATATATATATATATATATATATATATATATATATATATATATATATATATATATATTACATACATACATACATGTTTCCTAACCCTTAATTACAATTTTATTACTTTGACAATTAAGCTTCCTTTTATTGCCGTCGAAATGTCAAAGCAATTAAATTAATGCGGAAGTATATTAAATTTTATTGTTTTTTAAAAAAACTGCATTAATAATGGCTAGAAAGTTTTTTTTAATTAATGGTGTTTTTGTTGTTGTTTTATTGAAATACATTTTTAAAACTTGCGCAGAGTGTTGCTACATCGACTATCTTATAGCCTGCTGCTACAAGGGAGTGTTGCTATATCGATAACCTTATAGTTTGACTTGCAACAGAGTGTTGCTACATCAACTATCTTATAGCCTGACTAGTAAAAGAGTGCTGCTACATCGACTTACAAATAGCCTTACCCGCAAGGGAGTGCTGCTACATCGACTGAGGTTTAGACACGCAGTTTATCATTTAAAGAAAAAAAAAATATTTAAATTTTTAAACTTTTTCTGGTCTGGTTTATTAACGCTCTCTTTAAAACTAAAGTTTATGGTAAAAACTTTCTGGCTACCATGCAAGACTATTTTTTATACTAAGACAATTTTTTGAATATTCAAATATTCAAACTTGTTTATTGTTTTAATATGAAGTAAATAAACAAAATGCAAAATCTATATATAAATTAAACAAGGCAAAATAATCATGTAAATATTTATTTAGACTATTTTAATAAGTTACATTTGTTCAGGTACATGCATATATAAGAAATACAGTAAGAATTGATAATAAAACATTACTTTTAAAAAACTCTACTTTTAGGTTGTGGCAACAGTACCATTGCTTTAATTTTTTATCTTAAAATCATGGTAGTAAAGTTTGATTGGTTTATTTTAAGTCACAGCTGGGAATATTATTGGTTGGTTTTGAAAGTTTTATTTGGATAAATTTAAAGAGAATTGCAAATCTACATTGTGCATTTAGCATTGTGGTATCTCATTGGTTCATCTACCCCAATGATCTGCAATCGAATCCTTTATTAAGAAAATATTTTAAAATGTTTTTTAACTATTTTTTATTGAAAGTTATTGTTGTTGTTATTTATTGAAAATTACATTGATTTTTATTTATTTACATACATCGACTGAATTAGGGATAGGCGCAGTGAGTGTACATACATCCACTGATTTAAAGATAGGCGCAGTGAGTGTACATACATCTACTGAATTAGGGAGAGGAGCAGTGAGTGTACATACATCGAATGATTTAGGGATAGGCGAAGTGGAGCACACATACATAGACCGATTTAGAAATATTTAGAGCACATACATCGATAAAGGGTTTGGGTTTAAGCATGCATTCTTTAAATAAAAGAAAAAAAATCAAACAATCAGAAATCACTACTGTGACTTTAAGAAAAAAATTAAAGCAACGGTACCATTGCGTGAGCAACAGCATTACTTTTAACTAACTTATTAACAGTTTACTAAATACTGTATCTTATATAAGAAGTTAAGCTATAAAGACAAAATCTTCAACAACATCAATAACAAAAGTAGGTCTAACACTCCATCTCTTATTCATGGGACCAATCTTATTACCTCACCAAAAAAAAAAAGCTGAACTATTTGCAAAGAACTTTTCTTCTAACTTGCGTCTCATGGTTAAACACTTCTTTCTATTCCAGTAAAACAGGTTAACCCATTGTTAGACACTCAAATTACTCTAGCTTTCATTGCTCAAGTCATATCTCCATTAAACTCATCTACAGCTTGTGGTCTAGACAACATTCATGTCATAGTCTTATAAAAGTGTTCTCCAGACCTCTCTCTATTCAACTAAACTAAACTATTCAATAAGGACTTGACTGAATCTTGTTTCCTGCCTGCTAGAAAATGGCATTTGTGGTTCCAATTTTTAAAAACTCTGGAGAATATTCTGACCCCTCTAACTACTGTCCTATCTTCTATCTGTTATTAGCAAGGTCTTTGAGTTTTTGACCAACAAATTTCTAGCATCTTTTCTTGCGTAACAGACAATCAATATGGTTTTCAAACTTCAAACTCAATGGCTGACTTGCTAACTGCTGTGACTGAAAGATTTAATTGAGCATTAGGTGCAGCCGATGAGCTTAGGGCTGTTGCTCTTGAAATATCTTATACTTTCTATAAGGTTCGGTGTGATGGTCTTCTCCATAAACTTGCTTCACGTGGCGTATCTAGGAAAGATTTTGAGGTTATCAAATTATTTCTTTGTAAAAACTTTATCAAAGTCATTTTCGAAGGCCAATAGTTTACTTCATTTCTGATAACTTCTGAGGTACCTCAAGGTTTTATATTTGATCTTGTTTTGTTAATTATCTACATTAATGACCTTCTAGAGAATCTTACATCTAAAGTTGCTCTATTTGCTGATGACTCGATTTTATACTCCTGTCTTGTCAAAAAGTATTCTCTTTTCGATCGCTTAAAACAGACAGCTCTTCTAGACAAGGCCTAAAACCCATTGTAAATATAGTTGGACCTGCTTTATCTGCCAAGTTTGAGCCTCTTTCACAATTTATGCTTTATCTGCCAAGTTTGAGCCTCTTTCACAAGCTATCACAAATATATAAATAAAACCAACATCAAATGTTAATCCAAAAATAAATATTTAAAGGTTTTGTATCTTGTGCTATTAAAATTTGTTTCACAAAGTATCCTAATGATGAAATACAGTTTTTAGTAAACATGTTTACTAAAAACTGAAAATGGACATGATAGATTCAAGTATGAAACAACTGCCAAGAACTATATTCAAAAAAGAAACAGCCTTTCTAATATAAATTATAATAAAACAGAAATAAGTAAATATAGAGTTAAGCTATGGCTCCGAAAAATAGGTCCAAAATTTAGAAAATAACTTAAAACTTACACAGTTATAATAATTTTTACAACACCACCTACCTTAAAAAACATCTTTTGCAGCAACAAGTCAAAATTAATTTATTATTTATGTTGTTATGTAATAATTTATGGCTTCTTTTAAATGTCTTCTTTGATTTTTTTTATGTACATTTTGTAACTATGAATGTGTGTTAAGATAATATCTTTGGTGTCACGCTAAAATAGCCTACTGCTGGGAGCTTCAATACATAAATCGACTATCTAATAACCTGCTGCATCGACTGAGGATTTGGCATGAGGCATTATTCTTTTATTTCATTATTCTTTGTTTATTTCTTATTTTTCTGAAAACCCCATATAAATTAATGTAACAAAAATAGGTTAACAATTTGTTATGCTATAGTAGATATATAAATATATACATATATATAAATATATATATGTATATATATATATATATATATATATATATATAATGTATATTTATATATATATACAAATGTATATTTATATATATGTATATATATATATATATACATATATATTTATATATATATATATATACATATATATATATATATATATATATATATATATATATATACATATATATATATATATATATATATATATATATATACATATATTGAAAAAATAATTCATTGCATAATAAACTGCAATGCTTTAAAAGGTACCGTTATTGCAAAAAATATATATATATATTATTTATAAAATTTTTTGTTTTATGTATAAGTTTTATATTTTATATATTAATCACTTAAATATATTACAACCTTCTATAAATTGTTATTCATCTTCTCATGGCCGAGATGGCCACTGCAGACGAGGAGGCTACTTAATAATGGTTATAACCCTCTCTCAACTCTATAACTCCGAAACACGAACCTTGACGAACAAGGCCGCTGCGCTGAGAAACAAGTTGAGCGCGGTACTACCAGGGACGTGGTGGGGATCGAACTCGGAACCTCTCTCTTATGTAAGCGAGTTGAGCAACAATTCCCTTCTGAACACAGCCTGCACAAAATATTTAACAAAAAGTCAAATAAGACCAGTTATTCTTGAATGCCAAACATCCTTGGTAACCATAATTGGTTTGCACAATAGAAATATTTTATTTAATGAAAAGAATATAGTAAAACAAAAAAATGTAATCGAATTAATAAATCTGCCTGCCCATAGAGCAACAAATGTCTATCTAATAACATTGTATACCAAGCAACAGTATGTTCTAACAATCCTAAATACTAAGACAAAGTACTAACTAAAGTGCAACCTTGAACTTTCGATCATTGCTATAGAGATGTTAGAACTGTTGTAAATATTCTGTTGTATTAGTTAATTTAAAAAAAAAATTATTTTAATTTTTGAAATTGTATTTAATTTTTATTTTAGGTGCCCAAGAAGTCCTTACTGTCTTATCACAGAGCAACGCGAACGAGCATTTGAAAGGAAGTTCACGCCTCCTTCCTTACCAATTTTATAAAACTTGCCCAGAGCACAGTGGGCCAGAATTCACTTTTACTGGAAAAAATTCATAACTAATTTAATATTAGGGCTATAATCACTAAAATTAGTATGAGTACTAATATGATGTATGCCCTTTTTATGAAGGTGCTATTTTTTTATTTCGTTGCTATGGATACTTATATTGCTCAGTTACAATATCCTTAGTTACAATGGGGTAAACAAAATGTCGTTAGAACATTGTTAATTTGTAGCAATAAACATATAGTAAACAGATGGCAGTAAAAATGTAATAATATAATATATTTACACAAAATCTTTAAATGGTACTTCTTTTAGTAGCTCTAGCACTCTATCTGGAAAGTCTTTCTTCTTTGGATGATGTGGTGTTCTCAAATTACTAATAATTGGATCAGATGAACACATCATTCTCCTTAACAAGTCTTCATTTGTTTTAGAACAGGAGCACTTTCTTGAAAAAGACTCCCAGAACTTCTTGAAGTCCTTGTTACGTACTTCTTGTGCCCCTTCACTGAACATGCCAATTGGCAAAGCCATTCGATCCACAACTTGCCAACCATTAATAAGAATTCAGTGCAGGCTCTGTGGCATGTGGTACCATGGGTACTAGGGTGTCCCAAAAAACAACTTTTTTAAAAATAATCTGCTCTCACCCCCTAAATGTGTTCTATCTAATACAAAAACACTAAGTTTAAATTTTTTTCAATAAAAAATATTTTAAAGGGTCCCTCAAGACCCTCGAGTATTTAATGGGTCCCTAATATTTTCAAAAAAAAAGTTTTTAAAAATTATGTCAGCCTGGTACTCAAATCAACCAAAATTATATAAAAATTTCAAAAATAATGTTCATTTCAGAAAAAATGATACATAACGATATTTCCCTTAAAATATACAATATTTGCCAAAACAAAAAACAATTTTCTGTAAAAAATCGCCGATTTTGTTAAAAAAAAAAAATATTGTTTAAGTACGTATCGTTTTTTCTGAAATGAACATTATTTTTGAAATTTTTATATAATTTCGGTTCATTTGAGTACCAGGTTGTTATAATTTTTTAAAACTTTTTTTTTTTGAAAATATTAGGTACCTATTAAATATTTGAGGGTCTTGAGGGACCCTTTACATTATTTTTTATTAAAAAAAAATTTAAACTTAGTGTTTTTGTATTAGAACACATTTAAGGGGTGAGAGCAGATTATTTTTAAAAAATTTGTTTTTTGGGACACCCTAATGGGTACTGGTTCACATATCGTTCAGCTGTTTGCATGCAGAAGTCTCTAAATCGAGAAGAGTCAATAACATACTGTGGCCATAAAGTGCACAAAATAATATGCAATTTCTTAATGATGATGACATCTAGTTGGAGAATTTCAGCAGTCTTCTCTGCATTTTAAAAAAATCGTCAAGCAATATTCTCAGTGTTTGAAGATCCTTGGAAAATTAATTAAAAGCCCAATCACGAAATTTCTTTAGAATTGATGTCTTTCTTGAATTACTTTTTTTTCTGATGGTTCTTGTATTGACCATTTCTGTATTGCTAATTTGTAGCTTATTTTGAAAAGGCATTCCATAGTTCTGATCCATGCATGGAGAGTTAATAACCCATAATTGAGTCCAGTTTTAGTAACTGGAAGATTTTTTGCAGTATTTCAGTCATTCATTTTTTTTGGATTGCAACCACAAACTGAGCAGCATTGGGATAATTTTGTTGCTGTGGATAGTGCTGTGGCAACTTTCCTATCCACCATTGTAATTTCAATTTTGTGCAGAACTGTTCATTTGTCATACTTTGTAGTAAATAATTTTTCTATTGAGTTGTAAAGGAATTGTTCTTCTTCTTTTATTACATCTGATGTTTCTTTTTTATAGAAGAATCTTATTGGTCTGCAACATAAAGTGGATGATGGATGTGGGTTGGACCATCATCCACTTTATTTTGCAGACCAATAAGATTCTCCTATAAAAAAGATATCACATCACATATCCAAATAACTGCAAAGGCACAAAGCAAGTGAGGAATAAGCTGGCTTCATTTGTAATATTTCTGTTTTATTCTTCTGTTGTTATTTGAGTATAAAGGCTTTGGCCAGTTGATCCATCAAAGCCAACTTTGGACCTTAGGGTCATTCGTTGAAAATTTTCTAAGAAGTTAATAACTTCTGCCTGAAATTCTATTAAATGTAGTGCTGTAACATTGACCAATGCTTGCATGTTGACCTTTGCAGAATAGTCAATGAGAGTTCAAAAGTTTTCTCTGTAAGACAAAATACTTTTGCTTCGCGTACATTATTATAAGCTGGATATAAATTACAGCCTTTTCTTACAGCATTGTTCCTTAGACGCTGATAATCAGACTAGCTCAGATTATTATCTAAGATGAGTGCTAAGGCTTCGTTGGGAGTATTTTGAACATTTTCATCAGTTTAAGTTTTTGATAAATTTCTAACTACCTTAGCATGCTTTCTCCTTCCTTGTTTCCAAAGTTTGCAACTGCTAGCAAACAACATCTCATTTGAAGAACTTGCCAATGATTCAAGTTTTGACACTTTCCTCTTTTTAGATTTATCAGATGATTCTTTAAATGATTTACAAGACCTGCCAAGAGATAATTTAGGTGTAGTTTCTGTATTGCATAAAGAAAAAGTTTGCTGGTGACTAATAAAGTCTTTGCAAAGCAAGGCTAAATTTTTATCCAAAAATATATCATTGTAACGTCCGCTTGCAGCCCATCGCTTTCTGAATTCAAAAGTAAATTTTGAAAACTGAACCTTACATTTAGTATTGCCAAGTTGTTCACTAATAAAATTAAAAACTACCAGCTTATCTTTTTCAATGATAATTTGTTGATAATGATAATTTGTTTTCTCTTATAAATAAATGGATTTGATTTCTATTAATGCTTGACATAATAACAATAGTCTAAAGTTAAAAATAAAACAATTTGTCAATAGGTTTTCATTTATTTTATGTAGAAATATTTTCTTTTAATTATTATAATATTAACTATAATTAAATAGTCTTATTTTTGAATCAAAATATTCATTATATTATAACATATTATATTATATTATTTTGTTCGTGATGTTATATTTTATATATAATATTTTTGCAAATCATTGCAAATAAAAATTAATTTAGCAAATATTAGCAGCTAAATTAAACATATTTTCATAATATGTATATAAAATCTTTAAAATGTATATATAATGTAACAGGATACTAGAAGATCTTCTATTTTTTGTATTTTTTAAACCAAAAAATACACTTCAAATTTTCTTTTAATGAAGTATTTAAAATTATTATAACTTATTTGTTTTCTTACCTATTTTAATCTAACAACTCTTAAAATGCAGAAAATAGATAGTTCCACAATAAAATAATTAATGCGCAATATTTAATACAATGTTACATTATTGCCATAGATTTCGTAAATAACATATTTTTTTTTCTAATTTATGTTTGCATATACTTTGACCACATAATTAGTCTATTAATTAAAATTTTAGGTGTATATAAAAGGTTTTAAATTGTTTCATAATATCTATAAAAAGGTTTAAAACCATTATGACATCAAAATTCTGACTTTGGTTTTTATACTTTTGTCCAGTCACTGGCCCACTGTGCAGAGGTGGCATGGAACCACAGATCTCTTGTATCTGGGGCAAGTGCGCTAACTGCTGCACTACAGCTGATTATATATATATATACACACAATTACAAATACTTGATTAGATAAGCACTATGACATCACATTGAAATAGCTGAGGGGATTTCAGTAAATTGATTATATTATAGTGCAGCCTCTAAGAAGTATATACATCAACTCAGGGTTTGGCATGGGGCAGCGATCTTTTCTTTCATTATTCTTAATTTTTCTTCTTCTTTTTCTAAAAAACTATATGCTATAAAGAAAGAAAAAACTAGCATTTGCTGATCTATATATGCTATAATAGATATTACATATACAAATGTAATTAAATACACATAAAAAATAATAAAAATATTATTAATAAACCTTATGCTATTGTCATTAGTCAATACCACAATATGACCATCATTTGGACTTCCACTGTACCAATGACATTGAATTATTTTCAAAGACGAATGGTGTACGTAATAAGACTCATCCACTAAAGACATTCTGTAATAAAAATAAATTTTTAGATTAAAAAACTCACCTGGTTCATACCCTCATTGTACTAATAATCCAATTAAAAAGAGGTAAACTGTAGTGTTTACTGTAGGGTAATTTAATTTTAACTTTAAGTATCAAACTTTAGTGTAACAGATAAACTGTAGTGTAACCCAATATTAATTTACATATTTATTGTATATATAAATACTATTTTGCAATAACTTGGTATTATGAAAGTAAGAAAGTAAGATCTAAAAACTAAAACAAGGTTCTTTTTTTTTTTTTTTTTTTTTTTTTTAATGTTGATTTAGGTGCCCAGAGGTGGGGTTTGAACCACGGATCTTACGTTTCTGAGGCAAGTGCGCTACCACTGCGCCACGGCTGCTTTAAGGTTCTAAAAAAAAGGTGACCCAAAATGCATTAACCCTAACACACAGGCTTCAAAATGCACTATTAGACACTTGGAGATGCCTCTCATCATCAAAGTAACAAACTTAAAAATCAAACAAATAACCAATTAATACAAACCTCGCTTTAGGTAATATAAAACATTCTTAATAACACACTCCACTAGATATTTCATTCATTAAGTTATGCATGCAAAGCATGTTTTTAAAATTAAAAATAAAAAAACCAACTAATAGTGAAAACCACAGATTTTTCAAGATTTTAGTTGAAACCACAGATGTATGTATGTTGAGGTTTTAACAAACACCACAGGTGTTTGAATCTTAAAGTTTGAGGTAAAACTACAAATGTATGTATTTTGAGGTATGAAGTTCATTATACAATTTGTCAATTTTTATCAATTTGATTATAAGAAAGATAAAAAAAACTGAGTTATTCTATTATATAAAAATAAGTGAACAAACATAAGGGAAGTGACCAAACATAAGGGAAGTGACCAAACATAAGGGAAGTGACCAAACATAAGGGAAGTGACCAAACATAAGGAAAGTGACCAAACATAAGGGAAGTGATTTTTAAAAACATTTTAAAGAGTATTTAAATAAAAACTTTTTAAAAAATTAAAACTGATAATAAAATTATTGAAACTTTTTTTTTAAACAATAAAAAAAAAATTGAAGTAATAAAAACCTGCTAAAAAGGCATGCTTTTAGAACAGTTATTTGACAAAAAAAAAGAAGACTTTTTGTCAAGGAGTATAAAGTTGAGTTGTCAAATATTAGACTCTTTAGATGTAAGATTGTCAGCAAGATCAATAAAGCAGATAGAAAATAATACAGAAGCAAGGATAAAACTTTAAGGTACCCCAAATGTCACTGGAAATGGATAAGAGAGTTGGATTAAATAATTTCAAAAAAAACTTTACCATACACACCATATGAAACTTATGGAAAAGATCAGCATGCAAAACTTGATTGAAAGCTTTAGATATATCACAGCAGTTAGCAAGTCAGCTGTAGAACGGAAAGATCAAAATCCATGATTGTTATAGAGTAAGTTTGATCCCCAATACATCTTTGGCAGTACCGTGCTTAACTTGTTTTTCTGCACAGCGGCTTTGTATGTTAAGCTTTTTATTTTTGGAGGTAAAGAATTGAGAGAGGGTTAAAACTACAATAAAGTAGCCTATTTGTAACTTGTTAAAATCTTGTTGTTTAAAGATCTTGTTAATAATAGAAAGAAGACTGATCCAAGGATCAGTCTATCCTAAAGCTGACTAGGATAGAATTCTATTCAGCTTTAGGATAGTAGTAAGTAGAGTGTTGATAGGGTCTAAAGTTCAAAGAAGAAGTCTGAGATTAAGAAATACAGAATAGGTATAGGCTACTGTTATAAAAATTAAAGGCTTAGTGTCAGCAGGGTCAGTAGTGTTAGAGCCAAGCCATACAGTGTGATGAGCATTAATGTCACCAATAACAATATTATTGGCAGAGGGGTAAAGAGAAAGGAAATGGTCACTTTAATCAGAAGTTATATCTTTTTATATATATATTATTTTTTTATATATATTATTTTCTTTAATCAAAAGTTTTGAGAAGAAAGAGAATGATAAAGAAAAAATTTTAAAGGTGATAAAGAAAAAAAGAAAAAATGATAGATTAAGGAAGCGCTAAGCCTAAGCGCTAAGCCACTTAAAAGAAGATTGAAACCTGATTTCTTAACGAATAAGTGAATTGATGCATGATGAAAGTACATGCCGAAGCCAAGCATGTGACAATTGAAATCTTAGTGAATCAAAGGATAGTAGCCATTAATGATAAGATCTAAAGAAGGAACAAATTTTAAATTATTCTCGCAAAGTGAGATGAACTTTGCAAAAGGTAAGATTCAATTGATAAAAAGTTACTTTGATGACCACAAATATTTGTGAAAATTGAAACAGCTAGGTGATAGTTCTTTATGTTTAATACTATTGGCTATTTTGGGCATAAAAGTTAAAAAGAACTTGACTCATTCCTAGATAGACCATGGCATTCCAAGCAATGAGCTATGCAGTTCTCTCAGTCCTGCTAATTAACCTTAAGTTATAACTTAGGGCTCCTTATGTGGTCTCACAATGAACACCTAAGGCACTAACAGGGATACCATCTATGTGCAACATGGCACTGTTAATATTCTGATATTTTTTAGTTATTGATGGAATAAATCTCTCTGAGAGCTACCACAGAGTTCAGGAAACTTTACTACCAGCCAGCATTAGAACCATTAAACTGAGTTTTAGAGCTGTACCCTCATTAGGAGTTAACAGAAACAGTTGCAAAGTCACAATTATAAAGGCACAAGAAAGATCTATGAGTAAATTTCTGCTAACTCTTACATGCCTTTGTCAAGGAGGCCTTCTGCAAAGATAATTATTTTTATCAAGATACCATTTTTAGCCTAAAATTTATTTCAAACTGAGACTCTTAACAAACAAAAGGATTGAGTTATAAAAAAAGTTTGCAAGATTATGTTATGTAAAAGCTACTTCCTGATACCAAAATACATAAGGAACTATGCAGGCTTTGTTTTAAATAAAAATGCTTAATGTATTAGTCTAATGTGAATTAAACGTCATAAAATTTTCCTTATTTTTTTTTTATTAATTATTACCTTATTATTAATTAAATAAGTTAAATAAATGTTAAATAAATGTAGAGATACTATTAAGGAATATATATTTTCTTTCAACATTTTTTTTTTTTAACATCACTTCTGACTAAGCTGCAAGCAACCACTATTAGAGTTGGAAGTTATTGGAAAAGAAAAGTTTATAAAGCAAGATAGTGATTAATATACAACTTAAAAGATTGTAAATTATATGAATTAGGAAAACAATATAAAGAAAACTCCAATGAACTAATTTGCAATGAAAAAACTAGACGAATAAGAATTTTTGGAGCCTTTAGGAGAAGTCACAGTAAAAGGATGAGATATAGTTGAATAACGAGTAATGTAAGAATAAGTTTTAGTAGATAACACAAGAGACACTAGCTCTATAGAGTACCAACCATTATAGTATTTAGAGAAAAGAGAAAGAGAAGCAACATCTTAACAATGTGAAAATGGCTGCAGGAGCAGATCTAACAATAATTACCAGAAGCTAGAGTGATACAAAAGTCAGGCCTGTTTGTCTGCTATGTTAGGTAGAACAATCCAGCCTTGTCTTTAGGTGAGGTGATAAAATCTGAACCATACAAGAGAGGTGGAACAACAGATCTGCCCTTATTATACTGTTAAAGATTCTCTAGAAGTCACAAGAGTCTGATTTTTCAGATGAAATAAGAAATTTTGTGACCTGACAATAGCCAGCTTTAACATTAGACAATGCCTTTTCACAATAGTAATAGTAAATGGACATTTGTTTTCTGGACAGTTGTTTTGTTGATAGATATGAAAGTAATGATTAGCAGCACAATGAGAGGAAAACTATGAAGAAGAGTGATGTTTGACTTAAAATCGTCAAGAGGGAATAAAAGATTTTATGCCCGTCTGAATCCAAGAAGTTATATAAGAAGCACATTTTTTAGCAGGAAGACAAAAGATATCTACCCATGGGCCATCATGACGAAAATTACGGAAAGACTCCCAGTTAGCTTTAAGGTAGTTGTAAGTGGTACAATGAAATAACAACTCTAGAGTGACCAAACTGTGATCAGAAGCACCTAAGGGTTGGAGAAACTGACCAAAAACAAGGATCAGAAACAAGACATAAGTCGAGTAGAGAAGGTAAATGAATTAATTTTATTTCTTAAATTTTTAATTATGGATTTGCAACTAAAAAAGATATTTCATTTAAAAAAATTAGCTAGTAACAAATTAAAAAATTATATATTAATAAATTAAGTAAATAAGTTTTTATTAAAAGCTTATTAAGCTTATTAAGCTTAATAAGCTTAAGCTTAATAATAATAAATAAGCAATTTTGTTGTGAAAGCAAAGATTCTTTTTCTAAACAACATTTGTTAAAATTATATTGCTGTATATACCTTTTATTAAAAAATAATCACTGCACATTAACATGTTATAAAAAAAAATTTAACGTTTGTTTTGTACAAATTTTGATGCAGCCTCAGAACACATTTATAAGGAATTTAATTTTTAGTAAAAAAAAAATGTTTAGGAAGAAAAACCGAAAAAAATAATTGCAACAAAAATGAGCTAACTTTTTCTAAGGAATAAATAAAATTCTAATATTAAAGAATATTTAGTAATATTTTTAAATAAACTTGTTATTTAAGTTAAATAAATTAAACAAACCATTAACTTTAATTTTATTAAACTTCATTATTTTAATCAGAATTAAATAATAATTATTTTTTAAATCAAATTCAAATTTTTTTTTTCAGAAAAAAATTATATAGTTTTATCAATTAGTTAAAAATTAAATCATCAGTTTTTCATTAGAATTGAATTATGCATTTAATTATATTTATCAGAATTAAATTATGTATGTTTTTCATAAGAATTAAATTATTTATTTAAATTTATTTAAATTAAATAACACTTGAAGTTTCAGCCTTTTTCATGCCAAAAACTCTTTCATTACAATAAAATAAAAATAAAAACAAAATAAAAATTATCATAATATAAAATATTATGATAATATTAAATAAAATTTAACTTTTTTTTATTATTAAATACAAATTTAAGTAATTTTTTTTTATTGCAAGATGATGAATAAAAGTTCTTAACTATATATATTTTATTTATGGGATTTTTTCTTACATTTAAATAACTTTGTTTACAAAAAAGATTTGTTGATATCTATAAACAATTTTGGTTTCTGTTACAAAATATTTCAATAAAATAGCTAAAGAGAGATTAAGTTTTGAATTTTATTTGAATTTTTTTCATTAGTAATTAGAGCTAATATAATAAATAGTTATAGAGTTGAGAGAGGGTTGTAACCACAATTAAGTAGCCTCCTTGTCTGTAGTGGCCTTCTCTGTCTTGGGAAGGAAGATTAAAATTTCAAAAAAAAAACTTTTTATTCAAACTTTAGTAACAAACTTTTTTCTTTAATCGCCATTCAAAAGTGGTTTTTTATAAAATTAACTACTTTTTTTCTTACTGCTTATCAACTAATTTAAAAGTTAAATAATGATAAAAAGATGTATGTAAAACAGCTTAATGAGCAAATAAATTGTGCAGCATAATGCTTTAAAACAAGGCCTGGTAATGGGTTTTGCATTATTATTTGTCATTTTTTAAGAAAGGAAACCTCCCATTAAAACTTATTGATAGATGAGTTAAAACCAACCAGCAGCTCTACTTGAATGACAATTTTGAAAGTCTTATGTGAAACCTTATGCAGACAGAATGTTTTCAGCGAGATTTAGCCATGACATACAAAGCAAAAACCATTCAAATATTGTGTGAGAATTTCCCTTATTTAATTCCAGTGTCAGAATGAAATTCCTAACAACCTTGCCCATACCAGCTGTGATTTTTTCAAAAGAGTTTATGTGTATCAAAGGAAATGGAGAAGCATTTAAAAAAAATAATTTTTCTATTAAATATTAATGTAACATTCAAAATAGTTTTTTATAAACCAAAACAGTCCTCTAGTTCTTTGAACACAAAAAATATGGGATATTAATAAATCTGTACAAAATTGCTAATGTTGAGAATGTTTTTTGGTACAGACTAGATTTAGATATAGTAACATCTAAAACTTTCAATAAAAATTATCGATTTTGAAACTGTATATTTTATATTTTCATTATTATTAATCATAATGAAGACAATATTCATACAAAGTTATTTTAAAAATAAAACTCATTAAAAGGATCCCAAAGCGCAGAAATGTTCATATCTTAAATAAACTATAAAAAATAAGTTAATTAAATGAAATGAAATTAAAAACATGTTATTTATTGAGATATTAAAAACTTTTTTATTTTTAATGTCATATTGTCTTGGTCGAAGAAAAGTTCCAACTTGTTGATTTTTTCCTTTAAAAGAAATCTGGTCTGACTAAGACATTTATCTTTGATGTCAATAAAAATATGGATTGTTGTTTAAGTTAAATTATGTTTATATGTTTAGTTTTTACCTTTTGTAATATGTTAGCTAAAATAAAATCTTTTTTTAAAAAAAAATAATTTAAATAATAACTTGCTAACTTGCTATTATTAATAGAATAAATTTTTTTTTTTTAATTTAAATATTATTATAAATTGCTAACTCGGCTCTTATTAATAGAATAAAATTTTCTTTTAAAATAATTTAATAACTTGCTAACTTGCTATTATTAATAGAATTTTTTATTTATTTATGACTTGTTTTATGAATTCTTAATATAACGAAGAGTTTAAAATAAAAGTTCAAAATAAGTTGCTCGAATTAAATCTAAAAACCAAAAATATTTTCGTTAATAATAAAATATAAAAATAAACTTGTTGAAGAAACCAATTTTTTTTTTTTGTTGATAGAAGCAGTTATTTAAGAAATTTAAGAAAAACCAGATCAAAATTTAGTTTTTTATTTTACCTGTCCTGTTTTTATACAATATTACTTTAAACTCAATTAGGTCTTACTATTAATAATAAAGATAAAATAAAGTACAAATACTTTATTACATTAAAATTAGATGAGACAAAATTTTTTTTTTTTTTTTTTTTAGTTATTCACCTCCGAGAAGGCCGAGAAGGCCACTACAGACAAGGAGGCTACTTAATAGTGGTTATAAACCTCTCTTAACTCTATAACTCTGAAACACGAACCTTGACGAACAAGGCCGCTGCGCGGAGAAACAAGTTGAAATGGAGGAACAAGTTAAAAATGATAAATTTATAGGACAAATGAAAGTTAGATCAAAAATTATTTACTGAACTGAATGAAAACTTTTTGCTTCCGAACTGAATAAAAACTATAACTGCAATAAGTTTTTGAACAAAAATTGCTGATAACAAAATTTATGTTTTCTTTTTTTTATACCCTCAGAACATTGTATATTCCCTCGGAACATCAAATGCTATACAGATACTTATG
>NC_061165.1:49948084-49995584 GCF_022113875.1 Hydra vulgaris
CTCTAACAACCCGTCAAATTAACGAACAAACTTATTCTATTGGTTCAAAAAATACGCTGACTAAGCGAAATAAATTTCTAGAGTATTCTGTTGAAATGATTTAGAAATTATATCATTCACCATTTGTAATGTTTTGAGATTTCTAGCATAAATTGTTTTAAGAATATATTATCAATTCTATGGCTCATTCTCGGAGCCACATCTGCACACATAAAAATATCGGAGCCACATCTGCACACATAAAAATATCGGAGCCACATCTGCACACATAAAAATATCGGAGCCACATCTGCACACATAAAAATATCGGAGCCACATCTGCAAACGCCTAAATCTTATAAACTATTATTATTTGTTTACAAAAATGTTTTAAATATAAATTATTTAAATTGTCAAAATTTTGAAAGTTTATTATAAATTATAAATTTCATTAGTATATATTTATTTTTTATTTAAAAATTATGTATTTTTTATGTAAATGTAATTATTTATATCTGTTTTTTATTGATTTAATTTGTAAACAAAGACTTAAAAAATAATTGCGTTTTCAAGCAAGTTAATAATTATTAAAGTTAATAAAACTAATTATGTAACAAACATAAAAAGATTCTGGTTACTAAACACAAACAATGCATACAAAGTAACTCGCAGATGAACAATCACTGCGCCTGAGGTCACGACAGAAAAAAAATATATATAGCAAATTATTAGATATAAAGAAAAATTTCTAGATATTGGTTTACTAAATCACTTAAGTTGCCATTCTTAAAAACTCGTTATACTTTTTTCTGCTTTAAATACCAATTAAAATTAAAAAGCCCACTCACTAAACGTCATCATCGATATCGTCATACAGTATTTTTAACCTTCCTCGTCATACAGTATTTTTAACCTTTTTAGTTGATTTCTATCTAGTTAATTTAATTTCTATAGTAACTCAAAGATTTAATTATTTCCTTTTTAAACAACAGTAAGATGTTACTTTTTATAAAAAATTTCGCTTAATTTTATAAAAAAATTATAAGAGAGCGATGTTTAGAAAATATTTGTTCTAAACGTAATTTATTTTGCTTTAAGTTTTTTCGCGTTAAAGGGACTACCAAGTCCCGAGACATGTTGTGTTCATATTAAAGAGAATGTTAAAAAAAAACGTCTGAGCAAATTTTTTTTGATTAAAACTAATAAATAAATGTATACCAAGAAAAACAAATCTTGTTATTTTAGTCGAAGCTTGTCTTCTCCATTTTCTGCGGTATTTTGAGTATGTAAAATAAACGCAATTTTCTAGGCATATTATACAGGCTTGATAATTTATTCAAGCGCGTTTAATTCATAGGAGTTTTAATGCATGACGTCATTGAAAACATTCTAGAAATTCTGAAAAATTTTACTATTAAATTTTACTATAATAGCTAACTATAGTTACTTATTTTATTAAAAGTTTATTTTATTAATTGTTCGTTAGTTTTTTACAAATCTAAAAAACAATTAATTAAACCAAGCACTAAGAAAATTAAAGATATAAAAATTAAGAATATACTAATAAAATATATAATTTGTAATTAACTTTCAAAATTTTGACAATTTAAAAAATATATATTATAAAACATTTATTTTTGTAAACAAATGATAATAGTTTAAAAGATTCACGGCTTTACAGATGAGGCTCTGAGAATGAGCCATAATTCTAAAGTAATAGTTCATTTGATAATATATTCTTAAAAAAATTTATGATAGATATCTCAAAACGCAACAAATCGTAAATAATTTAATTCCTAGAAACTTTTTTTCGCTTAGTCAGCGTATTTTTTGAATCAATAGAATTAGTTTGTTCGCAAATTTGGCGGGTTTTTAGTTTTCGCAAATATTCTTTTTATTCTTCCGTAAGATGTTTTAAGAACATTCAAGTTAATTATGTTTCCATGTATGTCTGTAAAATAAAAATTAATATATATTAATTTTTTAATTTTTAAGCCTCCACCATAATATATATTGGATGTTATAATAATGGAAATATAAATAATGAAATAAAATCACCTCAATACCAAAAAATACATTTTTGAAAATCAGAGAAAAAATGCATTAATAATATTTTTTTAAATATCTACAAAGTAAATTAATAAAAGTGCATTATTATTTAGATTAAAAATTATTTTATCTAATATTTTGAAAGAAAAACTTAAAAAAAAGAAATCAAAATACACGTAGTCTAGACGATTATTTAAAAAAGTTGCGCAAATAAAATACTATTTTGTTTTTTATTTTATTTTTGTTTTTAATTTTATTTTGTTTTTAATTTTATTTTGTTTTTAATTTTATTTTGTTTTTAATTTTATTTTGTTTTTAATTTTATTTTGTTTTTAATTTTATTTTGTTTTTAATTTTGTTTTACAAACACATTTTAGAACTTTAAAATATAATAAAAATGAATATGATTTGGAAACTGTATGTAAAAAATAACAATCGGTGTTTTAAACAAACAAAAAAAAAATCTATGAAGTCATGCACTAAAACTCCTATGAATGAAACGCGCTTGAATAAATTATCAAGTCTGTATAATGCGCATGGAAAATCGCGTTTATTTTACATACTCAAAATATCGCAGAAAATGGAGAAGACGAGCTTCGACTAAATCAACAAGACTTGTTTTTCTTGGTATACATTTATTAATTAGTTTTAATCAAAAACAATTTGCTCAGACGGGTTTTTTTTAACATTCTTTTTAATATGAACACAACATGTCTCGGGACTTGGTAGTCCCTATAAAAGATATTTCATATTCCTGATTTTTTTTTTTTTTTTTTTTGGTAACTGTCTTTTATTGGTCTAATTAATTTTTTGCGCATTTTTTTTTTTGCTTTTTGAAATGTTCTAAAAATGAAATTAACTAAAAAATCTGGCCAGCTTTTCGCAACTAAATATTATTTCTGTGGTCAGCAATCGAGAGCGATCGATAATCAAAGGGAAAAATGATACCGAACAAAATACCAAATCATTAATTTCAAAATTGTAGGAGCTGATTTATTTAAATGTAATAGTCAAGATGATGGATGGCGGAGAATCAGTAATAGTGGTCAACTGCTATAGTCGTAATTGAAAAATTTAAAAACAATATCACTGACAGTTGTAAAGAAACTGAAAATGATTTTTTTTTAACTTGGTATACAGCAATTAGTACTTTGTGGCAGCAGCATATAGTTTACATCCTCAGAATTTTTAACTTTAAATAAGTGGGAATTAAAGCAAAAAAATAGTATCCCTGAGTATCAAGAACCAATTAGAATAGCTGTATCAACAACCAATTAGAATGGAGTATCAACAACCAATCAGAATGAGTATCAACAACCAATTAGAATGGAGTATCAACAACCAATTAGAATGGCTGAGATATGTGCTAACACCAAAGAAATTGCTAATCAAAGCAAAAAGGTTGATTTGAGATCTGTACCAAGCTTTACTATAAGTGAAAATTATTTAATGTTTCTTTTACAAGCATAAGTACATCCAATGGACATAACTAAATTTAAAAATTTTTAATTTATGAAGTATTACAGCAAACACACAGAAACGTTAAAAAAAAAAGGAAATGGAGAGAGACAACTGATGTTGTAAGTCAACAAAAGCAAGTTGACATCAGTTTCATGATTTTGTGTTTAGTTTCAAGGTTTAAATTTTTGGGAGATCAAACAGATATGCGGTAATAATTTTAGTAATAATTTTTGGTATATTAGAACACGAATGATATCACTAATTATGATATGATTTTCTTTAAAGGTATACTTAAAATATAACAAAATACCTTACGAATTCAAGACACTTACAAAAAGTAATGTTTACTAATAAAAAATAAAAATTAACGTAAAATTAAAGCTTTTTTTTCTAAAAAAAAATTTAAAATATCCTAATGTTTATTATTCAATACTTTTAGTTGATCACTTTTCTGGTTTTTTTTTTTTTTAGGGTTTGTCTTATTTTTACAGACTTTAACAAATTAAAAAAAAAAATTTAATTATAAAAACTTTTAATAAATAAAGAATAAATAAGAATAATTTAAAAACCTGGTACTCGTCATCACCAAGTTTATTTGTCAATTCCTGCATAAATTTTGAAACACTTATTGAATAAATGCATTTTTGAATTTCAGACCAATATAAAAGAATGTCATTATTTACAGTCAGCAAATCTTTGATAGATTCATTTGATGTAGTTTCCTGGATTTCAGATTGGATTTCCTTTAGAAAAGACTTGCATGGTTTATGATAAGAACAAGCCATACTTTTTTTTGTCACATTACTTTCACTTTCGCATTAATTAACTCAAGCTGCTTCCGTAAAATCAAAAGCATAAATACGGATAGAACGAACACCTGTGGTAATAAAAACTAATACCTAGGGAAAATAATTATATGATATTCATCACACTTCTAAAAATGGCAAAGATTAAAAAAAAAAATAGTAAAAAATTCTTTTGCAGGAATTGGTCCACCGTTAAGTATTTCAGTAGGCTGGTTTAAAAATAAAGAAATTGGGACATAAAGAAAAAAAAATGCGCTTTGTATATAAACTGGATTTGGTTTTTACAAAAAATGAACCCATAAAACTACATTGGTCATCAGTGACAATCCATTATGTTGTTTTAGTATGAATACAATTTTGATATTAAATATTTTAAACATTAAAAGAGATTTTTTGTTAAATTTTTTTATTGAAATAAATCAAATGATCACAATATAAATTTATTATCAAATGATCACAATATAAATTTATTATGAAATAATAAAAAAAAAACTAAAAACCAAAATATTAATATTATAAATATTATAAAATGCCAATATAAACAACCACAACAACAAAATTAAGAAAACCATTACAAAAAAAAAATTTACAAAACATAAAAAAAAAAAAAAGAAAGAAAGAAATATTTTGTCAACAATCCTTCAGTTCTAATCCATTCCGTTTTAGCATGGAATTCAATAAATTCTGAATAATATCTTTTGAAACTATGCAGTGATTTTGTTAATTCTTCTTTTAGAAGAACAAAATCAGAATAAGTAGGCATTAAATAATTATCAGAATGAATAATTAACAAAATCAGTCTATTTTGTCATGTGATGTTCTTCTCACCATCACTTGATTTTGTTTCATCAATTCATCATCATTTGGTTTAGGTTCATTTTTTGAGTTTTTATGTCATTTTTGACTTAGATTGTTAGATGACATCTTTTTTTAACTATGGAAATAATTGAACGTTCATTTCTTTAATTTGAAATGCTGGGTGTTACAGTATGCAAAAGATTTTTAATTACATTGTAATCGTGATTTCGTTGGAAACTCAACTAACCGTTGAATTTGTTGTGTCTAAATGTTTCGCAAATTCTTCCATCGAAATGATTTGTTCATTTATTCCTATGGTTTTACATTTTGTCATATCGATAGTTTTTCTAGGTATTTTGACTGTTTTATTGTAAAAACCTGTAGTTAATTAGATAATAACTTTTATATTTCATTTTACACAAACTTTTTTAGTATTTATAACAATTTAAATACAATTTTTTAAATAATTATTAAGAACCTGCAAATAAGTTAAAAGTTTTACTCAAGGAAATTTGAAATAATAGAGTAGATTTTTAATTTTGGCTTAAATTTGGCAAACCTTATTATTCTAAGCAAAAAGTCGATGAAAACGCTGACTTGGACTTGGACTTGGACTTATTTTTATTATTTACTTTTTATGGCTCTTGTCATAAAAAGTAAATAATAAAAATTGTGAGGAATAAAGTTTAATAATTATATAATTTTTTTAAATTTAGTTTTAACAATAAAAATTAGTTAGGAAGACAGCGAAAAGTAAAGCTTTCCCGACATTCTTTCTTTTTAAACAATTTTTAGTGAAAAATGCCACATAAGAAATCCTTTAATAATTTTAATTTGAATAATTTATTAATAATTTAATAAAAAGAGTTGTTTCATAAAATTAATAATTAATAATTTTATAAAAAAAGTTATTTAAAAAATAAATATCACTTGGTTAAATCACATTAATAAACCAATCTGTTTACCAATTTAAAAAGATTATCAAATTTAAAATTTATAACTAATGTTATTGTAATGCTGAGGATTTTAGTTTATCTTTTTTTATGTTTAACTTTTTGGTTTTTTTAATTTAAAGATTTAACTTAAATTAAGTATAAACAATTCGAAGATTCAAAGAAAAATGATATGGATTACATTCATCGTGATTCTAGTAAAGTATTTATTAATATGTTGAATGCTGGATCTTCTTGACTTGTTGCATGGTTTTTGCTTGTGTCTCTATTTTTATAACAGGCAACTCATTCAATTATCTCCTAATGAGGATGCAGCTCCAAAACTTAGTTTTATGGTTCGAGGCCGGCTGATAGTAAGACTTCCGAACTATGAGGCGGTTCTCAGAGAGGCTCATTCCATCAACAGCTGTAAAATAGCAGATTAATAACTGTGTCATAATGCGCATGAACAGCGTCCCTGTTTGTACTTTTGATGTGAATTATGGAGGCCACATATGGAGTCTTTTGTTAATGTTTAGGGTTAATTAATAGTATTGAGGCAATTTCTTGGACTATTAGGTCATATCCTGAGTACTATCTGTGTTTTGAGTTAAGTTCTTTAACCATTTTAAAAAACGACTAAAGTACCAAAAATTATATAATACCAAAAACCATCACCATCACCAAGTTCTCTAAATCTATCTTTAACTAACATCTGTGGCCTTCAAAGTAACTTTTCTTCTGTTGAGTCTTATCTTTTTCATTATTCATCAGACCTACTTGCTCTATGTGAGACTAATTTAAATTCAGCTGTCTCATCCTGTAATCATAGTGGTTTTGTTATTTCGTAAAGATTCTAATAGTCACAGTCTTTTATTGACATTTAAAAGAACCAATTGTCGAGAAACTAGGTTTGATTCTACAGGCTGTTAAATTATGTGCTTTACTGTATCACCTATTACGTGCTTTAATGTATCACCTATTATGTGCTTTACTGTATCACCTATTATGTGCTTTACTGTATCACCTATTCACCTGTATCATTACTGTATCACCTATTCACCTGTATCATTACTGTATCACCTATTCACCTGTATCATTACTGTATCACCTATTCACCTGTATCATTACTGTATCACCTATTCACCTGTATCATTACTGTATCACCTATTCACCTGTATCATTACTGTATCTCTTTGATCTAAATTGCACTTCTTTATCTCAAGAATCCTTTAGATAGTATTTTTGATCAACATCATTGTCGTAGGTGACTTTAATTCTCATTACACTGAATGGATTAGTTCTAGTTTCAATAACTCTGCAAGTGTTAAGACCCACAACATTTGCTTTTCTCATTTTCTAACACTAATAACCAAATTTCTAACACACTTTCCAAACAAACCGAATCATTTATCTTTTCTACTCGACTTATGTCTCGTTTCTGACCCTTTTCAGTGCTCAATTTTTTCGCATTCACCCTTAGGTACCTCTGATCACGGTTTTATCTCTCTAAAACTTCTATTTTAATCTTATTTATCATCAGTATCCCCTTTTATTTCATGTCTTACAACTACCTTAAAGCTGACTGGGACTCTTTCCGTAATTTTTTTCGTGATAGCTCTTGAAAAAAAATCTTTCTTCTTCTTGCTAACAAACCTGCTTGTTATAAAACTTCTTGGATTCATACTGAGATTTTTTTATTTCCTCTCAACATTTCCAAGTCAAGCCTTACTCTTCTCTATGGTTTTTCTTTCATTGTACTGCTGCAATTTCAAATCGTAACCATTACTTTTATATCTATTGTCAGAACAATTCTCCAGAAAATAAACATCTGGTTACTATTGCTAGAAATTTTTGTAAAAAAGTTTTGTCTAACGCCAAAGCCCGCTATTCTGAGGTCACAAAATTAATATTTTATCTCAAAAAGATTCCAGAGAATTCTGGAGAATCTTTAACACTGTCAATAATAACAAAACAGTGTCAATAATTTGTTATTCCTCTTCTCTTTTATGGTTCAGATTTTGTTAAAAACAAAGCTGAGTTGTTAACTATGAACATTTTATCAATCTTGTTTTTTGATTCCTTTAGCCATATCCTACTTTATTTAGCTAACAAACAGATTGTTCCATTGCTTCACATTCGAATCACTTCAGCTTCTGTATCTAAAATGTTTCCTACATAGACTCTTCCACAGCATATGGTCCAAACAACATACCTGTTATAGTCTTTCAGAAGTGTTTTCCAGAGCTATCGTCTATACCTTCAAAACTATTTAACAAGTGTTTGTCAGTGTGTTGTTTTCCATCCTGCTAGAAAGCGGCATCTGTTATCCCTATTTTCAAAAATTCTGGAAAGCAATATGACTCGTCTAATTACCGTCTCATTAGTCTTCTTTATATCATAAAGTATGTATACTCGGAGGGAAAGAGGAGGTCTGCAAATGGCGTATATGAGATCTGAGGGCAGTGGGTCAATTATAAAATAAAGGAGACACTAAGTTTAAAAAAATATCATAAAAAGTTAGATAAATAGGTTAAAAGCTTTTAAGGAGGTGGAGAATATTTAAAAAGTATATTGCAAAATGCAGGGACAGGGAGGTGTTGGACGAAATAAAAGCGTACGTACTATGTGGACGAACCCTAACCTGGTGGAAAATCGGCGAATAGCTAGCTATAATTGTAACAATAAAGACAGCGATTTGGCCACGGGGATTGCCAGCATTTTAAGTTAGCAAAAAGCTATCAGTATTTGTAAAGATTTGGCTACGAGGACAATTAGTATAATAAAGCAATCACAACTCAGAATATTGCTCACTTTTTTTTATTAAAGTAAACCGTTAAAATTAAGGAAAAACTTCTTTCCATGTAATACATTTTTATCATCTTGCCAATATCTTTTTTTCATCAACTTATTGTCATTAATAACAAAGTTTTTACACTGCTGTTTGAAATTTATTCTTTTTCTTTTCTCATTTACATCTTCAGGAAACGTTTCGTCATTTAAATATTTTTTGATATCAAAGTAACTATTTTTGAACATCTTGAAAACATTGACAAAATTAAACCATATAAATTGTAAACTAAAAAATCAGTAAAATAATAATTAACCCAATTAAAGTTAAAATATTTCCCATTAATATTTTAATGTTATTATTATACCGCAAAGAAAGTTTGAACGGTCAAAAATTTCCGCGCAGTAAAATTTTAACGCAGTAATTTGAAAACGCTAAACCGGCATTGAATACCACTAAATAGTTAAATATTATCTTCTTGAAAAACTAGATTTTTATTTATCTGTTATTCCAATATGTGTAGCATTAAACGTGTTGGACCAAAAAAAAGAATAAATAATTTTATTTAATTTCCCAAGTTTATAGAGTAAAACCGGGTCAAACCAAACACTGATCGAAATTATCAAATAAAAACTAAACGGGTATAGCTATGAAATATCAAATATGGCTATCAAATACAAAATTATCTCCTCTATTCGAATTGATAAAATTATATGCCAATTTAAATCAGTTTCATTCAGTCTACTTAGTTAAGTTTTTCGCAAGTGACTAAGCGCCTATCTTTATCTAATTAGCTTAGTGTTAATTCCGGTTTAATTAAAAACGAACTAAAATGTTTTTTGCTAATATAATCATTTCTTACTCATTAAAAACCAACTATTATATTATTTCTCAATATAATCATCACTCGCTCAATTCAATTTAACTCACTTACTTTTACTAAAAAAACAAAAGCATACAAGGAAGATATACTAGCCACATTAACTGATATGAAAGAAAATAAATATCACTGAGAAAAACTCCACTCAAATATGGCGTTCCAGTCTCAACGCTCACAGATTGCAAAAATAACAATAACAAAGGCTTCCATGGTTCAGGTACAACAAAGATACTCTCAAATGAAACTGAAAAATTGATGGTGCATGTGTTCCAATTACTTGGTGACTATTATGGTTTAACCAGGAATGAAATCCTAGAATTTGTATGTGGTTATTTTAAACGCGAAAATTAATTGCACTCATTCAAAAATGGCAAGCCTGGTAAAGACTGGTTTAATGCCTGTACGAAGAGATGTTCGAAAGAAATTTCAACAAGAAAAGCACATAATTTAGCATCTGAAAGAGCCGCCTCTTGTACGCCAGAAATAATTGATCGTTATTTTAAATGCGTTGCCAAGCAATATCAACAGACTAGTATAACTTCTGGGTTGCATATTTGGAACAGTGATGAAACAGGTTTTTTGGGTGATCAAGGCAAAGCAACCATTATGTGTCGAAAAGGGACAAGACGTGTATTCAAACTTACTTGTTACAATGAAAAAATTTATTATACAATAAACAATTGATGCAACGTTGATGGGCATTTTGTACCTCTATTTATGATATACAAAGCCAAAAGAAAATTTCGTCCTGACTGGGCAAGATGTGGTCCAGTTAGCACCGAATATTCAATTTTAAAATCAGGTTGGATGGAGCACGATACCCGAAACTGAGCAAATTGGTGGTATTCATATTCAGTGACGGATCCAGGATTTTTTGGTGGGGATGGGGGGATGATGATACCAAAAGTGGTTAGCGTAACTTTTTTGGATCTAAATCTAAGCGTCTCTTCTTACTAGCTGCAAATCTATCAATCTATCTATGTCGTTTACTTCTAAAGAGATGGTATTATAAATAATGCCAAGCCAGTTAAACGCTCATTATTGGTCTAATTACGCAAAGGACTGGGACCCAGTTAATGTTAAAATATTTCCCAGTAATATTTTAATGTTGTTATTATACCGCGAAGAAAGTTTGAACGGTCAAAAATTTCCGCGCAGTAAAATTTTAACGCAGTAATTTGAAAACGCTAAACCGGCATTGAATACCACTAAATAGCTAAATATTCATGGCGCTAAAGCTCCGTTCAGCTATACATGTTGTGATTGGAATGGTAGAGAATATCCAAAGAAGTGTCTTGATGGTTGCCAATCTATAAAATAAAATTAACAGAGTAAGTTAATAAGCAACAGAGATTTAAACTGATATAGTATTTCTTTTTTATAAGTTATACCTATCAGGAATTAGATCTAAAGCTGCTGATAAAATTGAAGGATGGCTTTGCATATGCGAGCAAAACTCTTTCCACTCCGAATATTCATTATGAAAAGTTTTCTTGTCTAGATACCCAATTACAAAAGAAAACATTCTTACAGTTTCAACCACATCAGTCCAACTATGTTGAAAAATCACTGATAGTAACAGAGCAGACATTTTCATCACGAGTTGCTGGTGGTTTGAAAACCGTGCATCCATAGATTGAATCACTGAATCTAGGTACGGAAACCAAATTGCTCTTTTAAAATATTGGCATGAATTTTCAGCAGGGATGTTGTTTCTATGCAATTGCCAACATGCGGGTTAGATGGGCACACAAATCACATAACTTCGGACGCGGTATTGCTGCGCAAAAAACACAATATAACCTTGATTTGTCTACCAGAGCATTCTTCACGTATTCTACAACCATTGGATAGAGGAATCTATTATCATGTCAAGCAAGTATGGAAAGAAATTCTTACAAAGTATTACAAAGACTCAAAATTTAAGAACTTAGATGAACAAAATTTTCCACCGCTTTAACTGCTGTACAAGTTGTATATGTTTTACACGCTTACATGCAATCACTTCTAGTACACTGGCTTACATGCAATCACTTCCAGTACACTGGCTTACATGCAATCACTTCCAGTACACTGGCTTACATGCAATCACTTCCAGTACACTGGCTTACATGCAATCGCTTCCAGTACACTGGCTTACATGCAATCGCTTCCAGTACACTGGCTTACATGCACTCGTTTCCAGTACACTGGCTTACATGCAATCGCTTCCAATACACTGGCTTACATGTAATCGCTTCCAGTACACTGGCTTACATGCAATCGCTGGCGTCCAGTACACTGGCTTACATGCAATCGCTGGCTTCCAGTACACTGGCTTACATGCAATCGCTGGCTTCCAGTACACTGGCTTATTTTCACTTAATAAAAACAACATAAATCATAAGGCATTAGCAATCACACAAACGTTAAACCACCTTCATTAACTTTAGCAGCCTCCGCAGCACCTACACCATTTTGCTCAGACACAGCTTTATCATCTTCAACAGCCACCGCAACACCTACTCCAACTAACACACCGATTACCATCTCTCTCAACTACACCAGCTTCAAGTTTTGATAGGCATCAAGCATATGTTAAGCGTTGCAAAAAAAGTTTGAAAAAACATTGAGATAAAGTGGAAACAGTTTTTTCACAAATCAATTTCTGCCTTGAAAAAACTGCTTCCGCTCTATCTTTTATCAGAATGTCGCCTAAAACCGCACAATTTTTTTTTCTTTATATTTAATAATTTCGATAATTTTTTTATTATTTTTTTAACATATATTTATATTATCTTATGTAGTTTTTTATTACCTATCTAATAAAAAAAAAAAAGAAATAAAAAAAAGTTATTTAACTTTAAGTGTGCGGTTTGACCCGGTTTTACTCTACAACTTATTGTAAATAGTGATCTATTCTCTAGGGTCTAGGCTTAATTTATATTATAAGTAAAGTTAAAATAAGATTAAATAAGACAAAAATAAGATGCATTAAAAACTCAGAGAGCTATATTTATAAAAACATTTGTAATATTTACTACAAGTGCAAACATATTTAAATTTGCATTTTTAAAAATTTACAATAAATTTTGACAATGGATTAATAGTTGAAAATACGATAAACGTAAAAAAGAAAAACGGAAGCAAAAATGAAAATCTTTGCGCATATACGGACTCAAAGCCGATACAGTAAATAAAAGCAAACAATTATTTTAACTTATGCTTCAAACCCCTCATAACTTTTTATTAATATTTGTTTTGAGCCAATGATATTGTATCGAACTTTTCTATTATACACCGCTTTGAACTGGTTGCTTGTCGTGATGAAGAACTTTATAGACTGTGTGCAGATATGTGATCATTGAAAGTTTGTCAATGTTACCTTTTGACATATCATCAGCATCGATAAGTGCGGGTACACCTGCATTCCTAAATTAACAATCTAACTTGCGAAAACTTATGAAAAACAAACCATAAATTTTCTTAAAAAATTCTAGATTAAAAATAAAAAATAACAGTTTTAAAAAACACTGATTCAATGTAACTAATAACTAAATAACTTTAATTGTGATAAAGTAACATATTAGTGAGTAATGTTCTATTAGTGGACTACAACGACCAGAAACTATAACTACACCGGCGGATATTTTGCTTTCAGAGTAAAAAGTAAATAAAGTTTATTAAGTTAAAAACTTGCGCTGTTTACTGTAAAACTGAGTGTAAAAAACGAGAAAAGCAAGTATAAAACGCAAGATTTTAGTGCTGAAAAAAACAACTACTTTTTAGGTTCCCAAAAATAATTCTTATTTAAGAAGAAAAAGGTATCTGTCAAAAATCATGGAAACCCAGTGAAAATTTGATTATTTGTGGAAACCCAGTGAAAATTCGATTATTTGTAAAAACCCAGTGAAAATTCGATTATTTGTGGAAACCCAGTGAAAATTTATGCTCAAATAGATTATATTTATAGAAAAAGATGAAACTCATTGCTTAAGTGATTGATGTTTATCTATTTGAAAACAACAGAAAAAGGCCATTAATACTGGAGTATACATTAACAAATTTTTTACTCAAATGTTAAACTGTATCAAGTGTTGGACAAGTTTAAACAAAATTGTATCAAGTTGAACTAATCAGTACAGCGAGACGGTTCTTAAACATCGAGGCAGAGAATGCAGACACCACATTATCCGAAAAAACTAAATCTTTGAACATTCATCAATATTCGTATGGACTTTTCAGTTGCTGTTTGGAGTTGCCAAGTACAATTCCATTCATACAAACAATAAAAAGCTGTGTGAAGATCTGACTGAGGCCAACGTACATTGTAGACAGAATATAATTTAACATCATCAGTAAAAGGTTTAAGTTTGACATCAAGCTTGTTTATAATGTGGCTAAAGTCCTATAACACTCCCCTGCGAAACACTGCTTGTTACAGATATAGCATTGGATGTAACATTGTTTAAATTTACCACCTATGATCTCATGTGCAGAAAATTAGTTATCCAATTCAGAATATTGCCAACTATTCCGTTAGTGGGTAATTTCTTTAGTAATTGGGGATGTGAAACTGAATCGAAAGCTTCTTAAAATCAAAATAAATAATATCTGCAGGAATAAAGCACTGAAGATTTAAAGTCCAGTCATGAAGACTTTCTAGAATATTAGTACAGGTACTACGTTTACGAATAAAACCATGCTCCTCCTTTGTGATTAGGTTATTGAGTAAGAAATAATTTATCAGTTTGTTATTAACGATTCTTTCCAATACACAACAACAAGTAAATGTCAAGGAGAAGGGTTTACAATTACTTGGGTTAAAACTGGTCCCTTTTTGTGAATTGGAATAACGCTTGTTATTTTCCAGTCTAATGGTAAAGCACCATCTTTAAATGAGGTATCAAATAAATGGCTTAAGGGAACCATAAAACTATTGGCACAATTCTTTAGGAAAACATTGGGAATGCCATGTAGACCAGTAGATGTGGTGGGTTTAAGTGCTGTCAGTGCTTTTTTGACAGTAGAAGGAGAGAAGTTAATAGACGACAGAAAAGTTTAATGTAGGTTAACACGATCCATAAATTTTGGTGATTTCTATGCGATTGCTTTGATATTTATCAACTTTTTAACATAATGAGGATAGTGTATTTTATGTGATAATTTATGCTATTCACTGACTCTCACTTTAGGTGCATGTTGTATAATAATGTCATTAAGTAGAAAAAGTAGTAGAAAAAGTATGCCAACAAGCTTCAATATTAAAACATGTTTGAAAGATAAAAGTCCAATCTATCAATTTCAGATATTTATTGATAGCTTGGTAATCTTCATTTTTCCAACAGTAAAACTGTTGAACTGGAATTTGATCTTTATTATAAAAGCAGCTCAAATTAGAAGTGAATTTCATTATGATCACTAGCACCAATTGGTGGTTCAATACAGAGATTACTGATAAATGAAGAGGAAGAACTCAAAATAAGATCTAAGATGCTATTTTTTCGAGTTGGTTGATCAACATGCTGAGTGAGACTATATCTGTTTATAAAATGTGACAAAGAGTTATGCATAACACTATCTGGACCATGATAATAGTGCTAATCTATATCAGGTAAGTTAAAATCTCCTAGTGTGACCGCATTTTTTTGATGGAACACAATATAGAGAAACATTTTATACTTTCAATATAGTCATTAGCTTCTTTACCAAAACCTCCACTGCAATAATAACCTATGATTCTGAACAACTGACCATTAAGGTTTAAATCAGCAAAAGCAATTTCTAACTCATGAAACTCTGGTGGTAATCAACTTTTGTAAATTGTATAAAACTACAAAAAAATATTGCTACTCCACCATCTTTACTATTTCTGTCACAGCAAAGTAGAAAACCTAGAACATATTGGACTTAAGGCAAATTTTTATATATCTTAGGTAAATTTTTATATCTATCTAGTTGACTTGATATGAATTACTATCTTTTTGCGAGTTTTAATTCACATTCATTTCTAAATCTGTAATAGTATTGTGAATCTTTATTAGCTTCATTCAATTTAGCATGTTCTTCTCTAAAAGCTTTCATTTTAAGTCTTTTAGCTTGTGCTATGTCTGCATAAATTTTATTATTTTTTGGTGAATTTTGAAGGGTTTTGGCTGTTTTTAGTACAGCATTTCTTTCTTTTTTGTGGGTTAAAACAATAATTACTGGTGGTGGCTTGTCTGATTTTGTATTTAGTTTGAAAATATGTTGGATAGTTTCTTTAGCATTAATCTGATTAAATATATTTTATATCCCTAATGTATCTTCTTCTCTGGCTACATTATCTTGTTTTTAGAGGTATTGAATCTAAAGACTATTAAATTCTTTTGTCTTAGGTCTCTACTTTGAGATTCTTTAACAAAAACATTGAGAAAATGTACTACATCAGACCATGCATAATTATTTGAATTTAGTATGTAGCATGTATGTACTACATCAGACCATGCACAATTATTTGAATTTAGTATGTAGCATGTATGTACTGCTTCAATAAAATTAAAAAAACTTCGGATAAATATTTTCATGGTTTTAGTCAAGTTTTTTGTTATTATACATTATCAATTGCATATTAACTTTAATAATCAAAATACTAAACTAAATATAGAACAACTAATGCTAAAACTAGCAGTTTTAGCATTAGATTAAGTTAGGGTGAAATTTAGTTTCACCACTAAATATAAACAGAACAATAGTATATATAAATTCAGTAATGCTATTAATGTATATACTTATAAGATGGCATATGATATACATCCTGTTATTTTTTTTTTTTTTTAAAAACTTACTATTAAAAAGTCAAAACACAAAAAAATCTTTTTCCTATTAAAAAAAGATTTAATATTTTAAATTAAATCAAAATTCTTTTTTCTTTGTTGAAATTTTTATTAAAAAAATCTATTTTACTTAGAGGTTATGCTATGTCATTTAAAAGATATGCCATGCTAGCCACTATACGACGCTAGTCACTATGCCATGCAAGTCAAGTATGGACAACAACAACAGTAGTGAAAATGTGAGTTTTTTTTTTTTTTTGAACAAGACTAATGTCTATGTTTCTGCACTTGTGTGGTTTCGACAGGTTCCCATAACACTATTTTCTAATTTAATATAATTAATTATGAATGATTATGATTATGAACGAGTTATAACAATTTTTTTGAAACCAAAGATTTTACTACCACTAGAAAGCCTTGTTTTACTACCACTAGAAAGCTTTGTTTTACTACCACTAGAAAGCCTTGTTTTACTACCACTAGAAAGCTTTGTTTTACTACCACTAGAAAGCCTTGTTTTACTACCACTAGAAAGCCTTGTTTTACTACCACTAGAAAGCTTTGTTTTACTACCACTAGAAAGCCTTGTTTTACTACCACTAGAAAGCTTTGTTTTACTACCACTAGAAAGCCTTGTTTTACTACCACTAGAAAGCCTTGTTTTACTACCACTAGAAAGCCTTGTTTTACTACCACTAGAAAGCCTTGTTTTACTACCACTAGAAAGCCTTGTTTTACTACCACTAGAAAGCCTTGTTTTACTACCACTAGAAAGCCTTGTTTTACTACCACTAGAAAGCCTTGTTTTACTACCACTAGAAAGCTTTGTTTTACTACCACTAGAAAGCCTTGTTTTACTACCACTAGAAAGCCTTGTTTTACTACCACTAGAAAGCTTTGTTTTACTACCACTAGAAAGCCTTGTTTTACTACCACTAGAAAGCTTTGTTTTACTACCACTAGAAAGCCTTGTTTTACTACCACTAGAAAGCCTTGTTTTACTACCACTAGAAAGCCTTGTTTTACTACCACTAGAAAGCCTTGTTTTACTACCACTAGAAAGCCTTGTTTTACTACCACTAGAAAGCCTTGTTTTACTACCACTAGAAAGCCTTGTTTTACTACCACTAGAAAGCCTTGTTTTACTACCACTAGAAAGCCTTGTTTTACTACCACTAGAAAGCCTTGTTTTACTACCACTAGAAAGCCTTGTTTTACTACCACTAGAAAGCCTTGTTTTACTACCACTAGAAAGCCTTGTTTTACTACCACTAGAAAGCCTTGTTTTACTACCACTAGAAAGCCTTGTTTTACTACCACTAGAAAGCTTTGTTTTACTACCACTAGAAAGCCTTGTTTTACTACCACTAGAAAGCCTTGTTTTACTACCACTAGAAAGCTTTGTTTTACTACCACTAGAAAGCCTTGTTTTACTACCACTAGAAAGCCTTGTTTTACTACCACTAGAAAGCTTTGTTTTACTACCACTAGAAAGCCTTGTTTTACTACCACTAGAAAGCCTTGTTTTACTACCACTAGAAAGCCTTGTTTTACTACCACTAGAAAGCTTTGTTTTACTACCACTAGAAAGCCTTGTTTTACTACCACTAGAAAGCCTTGTTTTACTACCACTAGAAAGCCTTGTTTTACTACCACTAGAAAGCCTTGTTTTACTACCACTAGAAAGCCTTGTTTTACTACCACTAGAAAGCCTTGTTTTACTACCACTAGAAAGCCTTGTTTTACTACCACTAGAAAGCCTTGTTTTACTACCACTAGAAAGCCTTGTTTTACTACCACTAGAAAGCCTTGTTTTACTACCACTAGAAAGCCTTGTTTTACTACCACTAGAAAGCTTTGTTTTACTACCACTAGAAAGCCTTGTTTTACTACCACTAGAAAGCCTTGTTTTACTACCACTAGAAAGCTTTGTTTTACTACCACTAGAAAGCCTTGTTTTACTACCACTAGAAAGCCTTGTTTTACTACCACTAGAAAGCTTTGTTTTACTACCACTAGAAAGCCTTGTTTTACTACCACTAGAAAGCCTTGTTTTACTACCACTAGAAAGCCTTGTTTTACTACCACTAGAAAGCCTTGTTTTACTACCACTAGAAAGCTTTGTTTTACTACCACTAGAAAGCTTTGTTTTACTACCACTAGAAAGCCTTGTTTTACTACCACTAGAAAGCCTTGTTTTACTACCACTAGAAAGCTTTGTTTTACTACCACTAGAAAGCCTTGTTTTACTACCACTAGAAAGCCTTGTTTTACTACCACTAGAAAGCCTTGTTTTACTACCACTAGAAAGCCTTGTTTTACTACCACTAGAAAGCCTTGTTTTACTACCACTAGAAAGCCTTGTTTTACTACCACTAGAAAGCTTTGTTTTACTACCACTAGAAAGCCTTGTTTTACTACCACTAGAAAGCCTTGTTTTACTACCACTAGAAAGCTTTGTTTTACTACCACTAGAAAGCCTTGTTTTACTACCACTAGAAAGCCTTGTTTTACTACCACTAGAAAGCTTTGTTTTACTACCACTAGAAAGCCTTGTTTTACTACCACTAGAAAGCCTTGTTTTACTACCACTAGAAAGCCTTGTTTTACTACCACTAGAAAGCCTTGTTTTACTACCACTAGAAAGCCTTGTTTTACTACCACTAGAAAGCCTTGTTTTACTACCACTAGAAAGCCTTGTTTTACTACCACTAGAAAGCCTTGTTTTACTACCACTAGAAAGCCTTGTTTTACTACCACTAGAAAGCTTTGTTTTACTACCACTAGAAAGCCTTGTTTTACTACCACTAGAAAGCCTTGTTTTACTACCACTAGAAAGCTTTGTTTTACTACCACTAGAAAGCCTTGTTTTACTACCACTAGAAAGCCTTGTTTTACTACCACTAGAAAGCTTTGTTTTACTACCACTAGAAAGCCTTGTTTTACTACCACTAGAAAGCCTTGTTTTACTACCACTAGAAAGCCTTGTTTTACTACCACTAGAAAGCTTTGTTTTACTACCACTAGAAAGCCTTGTTTTACTACCACTAGAAAGCCTTGTTTTACTACCACTAGAAAGCTTTGTTTTACTACCACTAGAAAGCCTTGTTTTACTACCACTAGAAAGCCTTGTTTTACTACCACTAGAAAGCCTTGTTTTACTACCACTAGAAAGCTTTGTTTTACTACCACTAGAAAGCCTTGTTTTACTACCACTAGAAAGCCTTGTTTTACTACCACTAGAAAGCTTTGTTTTACTACCACTAGAAAGCCTTGTTTTACTACCACTAGAAAGCCTTGTTTTACTACCACTAGAAAGCCTTGTTTTACTACCACTAGAAAGCTTTGTTTTACTACCACTAGAAAGCCTTGTTTTACTACCACTAGAAAGCCTTGTTTTACTACCACTAGAAAGCTTTGTTTTACTACCACTAGAAAGCCTTGTTTTACTACCACTAGAAAGCCTTGTTTTACTACCACTAGAAAGCCTTGTTTTACTACCACTAGGAAGCCTTGTTTTACTACCACTAGAAAGCCTTGTTTTACTACCACTAGGAAGCCTTGTTTTACTACCACTAGAAAGCCTTGTTTTACTACCACTAGAAAGCTTTGTTTTACTACCACTAGAAAGCCTTGTTTTACTACCACTAGAAAGCCTTGTTTTACTACCACTAGAAAGCCTTGTTTTACTACCACTAGGAAGCCTTGTTTTACTACCACTAGAAAGCCTTGTTTTACTACCACTAGGAAGCCTTGTTTTACTACCACTAGAAAGCCTTGTTTTACTACCACTAGAAAGCCTTGTTTTACTACCACTAGAAAGCCTTGTTTTACTACCACTAGAAAGCCTTGTTTTACTACCACTAGAAAGCCTTGTTTTACTACCACTAGAAAGCCTTGTTTTACTACCACTAGGAAGCCTTGTTTTACTACCACTAGAAAGCCTTGTTTTACTACCACTAGAAAGCCTTGTTTTACTACCACTAGAAAGCCTTGTTTTACTACCACTAGGAAGCCTTGTTTTACTACCACTAGGAAGCCTTGTTTTACTACCACTAGGAAGCCTTGTTTTACTACCACTAGAAAGCCTTGTTTTACTACCACTAGAAAGCCTTGTTTTACTACCACTAGAAAGCCTTGTTCTACCACCACTAGGAGAATTGTGCTACGAGGTTTACAAACCCTTCCCTAAAAATGTTTGGGGGAAGATTTTTAATCTAAGACACTTGAAAAAATTAAAAAAAGAAATTAAAAAAAAAACTTTTTTAAAGCAAATTTTTTTTCCTTTTGACTTAATAAAATTTTAACTCCAAATAATTTGAGACAGTACCTACCTTTTTGTACCTGCCTTTTTTTTTTACTAATAATTATGGCACAACAGAATAATTATAATAATAAACTAAAATATGTAACTTACTTTGCTGCTTTTATTGCCATGTCAAAATTATGTCTGCGGTCAGTGGGGCTGACATCAAGTGGATTAACAGCTTCATCACCAAGTAAATAATTCATAAGTGCACATAAAGCTATTCCATCTTCCCAACTTGTGGTATAGTTGGTCACATTCACTGCCTTATAATGTGAAAAATAATTTTTAAATGAAACCATCAAATATTAAAACAACAAATTTAGACATACCGGATATTGGTTGACTCTTCTAGTTATCCATTGTAAGAGTTTATCAATATTACTACTTGCTCTGTTCAATGCTTTATTTCCTTCTGGTTTTTTCACACTATAAAAAAGTGTTTTACCAATATTACTATTAGTTCTGTTCAATGCTTAATTTTCTTACACTTTTTTCACATGATAAAAAATAGTTTTATCAGGTCAGTTTTAATAAGTTTGATTTGCTGTATGTATAGTACCATGTGTTTCACTAAACATTAATTAAACTCTAAAAAACAAAAGTTTGTTTGAGAAGCAACCATAGTGCTATTCGTAGAAAAAAGAAAAATATGGATACTTCCAACAATGAAAAAGAGGCTCAAACTAGGCAGCTAGAGAAGGTCATACAATTTTTAGAACTTGTCTAATAGAGGAAGAGTATGATTTAAAAACCAGCCAGTGATTTGATTCGTGATTTAACAGCAGTAATTCATAAAGGATAAAAGATTTGAAATCGAGAGGTTGAGAATGGAATCAGATGGAGTCATTTAAATGGCATGCTCAATATAAAACAACCTCAGCAGATGATAATTTTGCTATGCATAAGATAAATGATTTCCATAAGAGATCTGAACTGAAAAACAATTTAGAAAGGCTTAATGTCTTTTTTAACAACTAAAAGGAAAAACAAGGTAGAGGAATCATTGATTACATTCATCAAAAAAAAACACTGTAATAAGCAATAATAATACAAATTATATAAATAACAATTTTAGATATGCTTTAGAAGCCAACCTTTTACTCTTATTATTCTACAAATGCTATCATGACCTAGCGTTCTATCATGATCGTGGTCTAGCTAACTTTCTTGGTCTAATAAGCTTTCCTTTTTTTAATTCTAGTATTATTAAAACATAGATGAACATGCGATCTTTAATCTAACGTCAATGTCAAATAATATACAAATAACAAAAATAACATAACAACAAAATAAATAACATAATAAAAAAATTGCTAGATGTAATTAAAACTTAAATAAAAATTAATACATGAGATTCAGGAAAACTTATATAAGAGACAACAAGAAATTAATGCCTACCTTGAGAGACAACAAGAAATTAAATATCACTATTAGCACAATAAAAAAGATTTTTAAAAACTTTGAATCACAAAGTAAAAACTTTGTAACCCACACAAAAAACTTTACTTGTTTACTTGTAATTGCATTTAGGTAATGTTGAGAAATATGAAGAAACCTATTTTATGATACAAACAAAAAGGAACTCCTGCAATGGAGAAATAACTTATCAATCAAATGAAAACTTTTATGTCAAGCATAAAAATAAAGATAACTATGATCTGAAAGTGCATGTTTGACCAAGGACGAAGTTTTGACCAAGGGAGTAAAATCAATATTAGAATAAGTTAGATGGGTATTAAATAAGATCAACCAAGATCACAAGTGAATATGTATTTAGACCTGATTTATTTTTATTTCATTATACTAAATCAGTCAAAACAACCAAATGTTCAAGCACTAAAACATATGTTTTTAACATATCCAGAATATATGACAGAAGCTTATCCTATTGGGTATGTTTGAGCAATAATAAAGAGAAATGTAGATAAATAGTTTATATTGTTTAAGAAACTGGAAACCAAGGTCAGATATTGCCTGATAAAATTAGATGTCAAGATAGTAAAAATAACATCAAAAACACACAAAAGACCAAATATGCTGTTACGTAGCTAAAGGTCCTATTTTTTTTAATTCTTTTTTTTAAATAAAATTATGTAAAAAATACTAATTTTTATGTAACATAAAGTTATAAAGATAAAATAACAATAATAACAACTAAAATACTTGTCTTGTAGTTTAAAAATGTTAGTCTTGCTGTGCTTTGTATTTGTGTTATTGTTTTTAGTATCACCCTGTTTTTGTTGAAGAAGCATTGAGCGAAAGTCTGAAAATAAATAAAAGAAATAACACAACAAGCAGAAATTAGCACTAAAGTAAATGGCTGAGCAAAGTTAAATAAAATAAATTCCATAAAATATATTAACAATACAATGAAAAACTTTTTCCAAATAAAACATAAAAAATTTAACTGTTATAAAATAGAATTATCAAAAAAAATAAACATTGACATAATATAAAATAAATATTTATAAAATTATGGTTTAATAAAGAAATTAGAATAAATCATTAAAACAAAAGCACTTTTAAAATAACAAAATTTCCCCCCTCTCACCACAAAAAAACCCCTCTCACCACAAAAAAAAACTGTCACAACCAAACAAATGATTATATGTAAACAAAAGATTATTATACTAATGTTATATGTTTATATTTTTGTTTATTATATCTATATATTAATGTTTTGATGATAATTAAATTTAATATATGTTATATATTAAATTTAATTACCATGCAATACTTGAAACTTTACCAATGATACAGTTCATCTTAAAACAATATTGAAACTGAGTTAGTTAAATTTATGACTTTAAGCAATTCTGTTACACAGCAAAAATTTTATGTTTTGATGCAAACCAAATCTCCTACTTTTCCATACAAAAGATATTGAGAACTTTTATGTTTACAGGAGGCTGAAGACTGAAGGTATTACTTAACACTAATCAATAGGGCATCACCCAACACTAATCAATAAGATGTTACCCAATACTAATCACTAGGGTATTACCAACACTAATCACTAGGGTATCACCCAACACTAATTACTAGGGTATCAACCAACACAAATCACTAGGGTAGGTCAAGTTAAGAGTTATAAGCTTCGCATGATTTTTTTTATAATTTTTGTTACAATATATAATTTATAATATATAACTCATAAGTTTTGCAATATTTTTTTTTTACTTTAATGAAGTTTAAGTTTATTTAAAAAAAAATGCAGAGAAAAAAACTGTATTTTTAAATATATTTAGACTAACAAATTAAATAAAATGTAAAGAAGTAATCAAAACTTCTAGAAAACTGGATTTTTTTATATCAGTTTTTGCTTTTACAATCTAAATAATAAAAATTTCAAGTGTAAACAAAATATTAAATCTGATGCTCATAATATATACACATGCAGCACACAAAAAAAACCACTCATATTTTATGCACACTTAGCCCATATATTTATATTCTATGTACACCTAGTCCATATATTTATATTCTATGTACAACTAGCCCAGATGTGCTCATATATATCTATTGTAGCGTATATAAATATACATTTGATACCAAAACTTGAATCTAAGATGCATGTTGTACCAAACTTAGATGTTGCTTTGTTTTATTTACCACAAGTTATTTTTTGGATTTTTTCATGAGCACCTATAGTGAAATCTTGTCTAGTTTAATTAATCCTAATCTCTTCATGTTTACATCTTCAGTGAAATCTTGTCTCTAATTAATCCCAATCTCTTCATGTTACCCATTTTACCCTTATTAAGCTTTTCCGCATCTGCTCCTACATTTTTTTCCAGAAAATTCTTAAATGTTTATTTATGCTTGAAAGAGAGTCATATACTCAGAGGTTCGAACAATGAACACTTGCCTCTCCAATAGTGATAGTTTCACAAATAATTATTCTTATAATACTTTTCAATAGATTCATTGCCATTAAATAATGAGTTTTAGTTTCATGAAAACTTTCATTCTCTTTAAACTCTGATAAAATGTTTGAGTTATAATTCATTGCTGTTGAAATTTAACTTTAATAAATACAGTGAAATTTTGTTAGAGGTATGTTTTATCATCTTACCCTTAACCATTATTAAATTGAACTTTTCAGCCTAATGTTGGAAGCACACCATATTTTTATTTTCAAAAAAATATTTTTTCTCTTAGAATTGTAATTACCCATTTAAACAATTATTTTTACCTTTTTTGATAAATAATAAAATGATAATTAATTCTCATTATTTTTTGTCACAGTTGACAACGATGACAACAAATAGGCAACAATGAAAAGAACACTTTAGGGGTATTATGTAGTTATAATAAATGAGAAAGGTAGAGATAAAGATGAGCAGAAATGTCCCACACTTGTTTTCTACAGTAAAAAATTTTTTAATTTACAAACAATTTTCAATTCTTGTTGATCTTCTATTTAACAAGAGAACTTAGTGTCTTTAGTTTTTGTGTTCATTAATGTTTTTTTTGAGATTTCTCATAAGACTAGAAAATGATAGTTTAGTTAAATATGAAAATATCAGCAGTGTTCCTTCTTTTGAAATTTCTCACTACAAATAGAAAATGATCAATTGATAGCTTAAATGAGAGTAAAATTTGAATCAGCAATAGCCTCCTATTATACTCACTCATAGAAAAAATTTATTACTACTAATTTTTAAATACTATGATTTTTTTTTCTTTCTAGTAGTAGTAGTTATAGCAAAATACCTGCTGTTAATATCCATAAATTGCTGTCAAGCTAACAAAAGAACAGGGATTATCCCTGATAGAAAGATAGAAGGCATTTTAACAATAAAAACAGCAACAAATCATATACAGGGATCAATAATTATAAAAATAACATATTTCATTTCTTGTAAAAGTGCACAAAAGTAAGAGTTAAACACATAAAAAATAGAAAATTTACTAAAAGGTTCAAGTTAAATTCAAGCTGCAGAGCTGATCTAGAAAACAACATTCAAACTCATTTAATGCCATTTATCAGAGTGTGAACAGTCACATGAATTAGGTTTTAGTCACATGAATATAGCCATATTGCTAAATAAAATAAAAAACTACTATCAAACTTGTATCAGCACTAATTTTTATCAAGTTAAATGACCTATATATCCAGACATGGAAACCAGGTATAGTTTCGACATATATATGTATGTATGTATTTATATATATATATATATATATATATATATATATATATATATATATATATATATATATATATATATATATATATATATATATATATATATATATATATATATATATATACTTAAGTGAAAATATAACCATAGCAACTTATCTAAGTTCTATTTTCAATTTGAAGTATCAATATTAAAAAATTTTACATAGAATATTTTGGTTAGTGTTTTAACACACTTTATATGACTACTTGTTAATCTTACACAAGAACAAGTATTACAAAGTTGAAAAATATAAAAACAATCTGACAATTTTATGAGTTAAAATATTGTATTAGAAGAAAGGTTACAAAATTTTAAAAATGAAAAAAAACAAAAAACAAATGTTATGAAATGAATACAAATTACAAACAAATAAAGAATGTCATTTTATGTTTACTCAATAACTTGTGTTAATCAAAAAAATGTTTTTTATAATTTTTATATCTTATCTATACTTTTCAGTCTTTTTTTTACTTTTTAATCAATTTAAATTTCTGTAACATATGAAAATAAAAAATTGTTTTATGCAAAATATAAACAATATTATTTAAAAAGTAAAATATAATATAGAAAAATATACTAACCTTTCATTGCATTGGGTGCAAGAACAGCTGCTTGATCATTGCTGTTAGCTGTCAGAGAAATTGTGGAACCAGTTGACGTTTTTAAACAAATGCTTACATCATTTGTAAGCGAAAAAGAACTTTTACTTTCAGCTGAGGTTTTGCTTTGATTGTTCATGTTATTAGTGTTTATATGATTGTTGGTACTCTTTGATTGAAAAGCATCAGATGGATTTTTTTTGTCTTGATTAAAATTTGATGAATTCCTCGTAAGATCTCCAAAAGTTTTGTTATTTGCATTGTTTTGTAATTTATTTTGCTGAAGATCCCCTATTTTATTACCTGTTAATTTTCTTTCCATCTTCTCTTTTTCATGTGAGATTTTTGACTTTAAACAGTCGAATTTGTTAGTCTCTTTCTTCTCTAACTCTATTTTATTTTTAGAAGCAGTTTCTTCACCCTTTTTAAAAATGTTTGCTTTCGAGATTGTTTTAAGTACTACACCAGGTATTTTCTTATCGTCTTTAAGTTTTTCATTTTTTTCTTTTAAATATTTTGATTCTTCACTTTTTCCATTATTTTTAGAATTTAAATTGGAATTGTTGTATAAAATAATATTATTGTTACTATCTGGTTCATCTAAACTTTGCTCATCCAAGTTATTGGAAGTTATTGCATCAATATTTGGTTCAATTGTTTTAGTAACAGAAAAATCAATATGCTTAGTTATATTTTCAACCTCTTGACCAGCAGCGTTACGCGATTTAGTGACTTCAACAGATTCAGTGACTTCATAAGACTCAGTGACTTCAAGAGATTTTGAGAGATCAGTGGAATTAGAAACTTCTATGGTTTTAGTGACTTCTTGAGATTTAGTGACTTCAAGAGATTTAGTGACTTCAAGAGAATTAGTGATCTCAACAGATTTTGTGATCTCATGCGATTTCGTGACTTCGTGTGATTTTGATATTTCACAGGGTTTAATGACTTCAACAGTACTATTTGCTTTATTTGCTACTGTCAATATTTTATTAATATTTAAACTTTGTGACTTTTGCACTGTAAGTTTAGTACTGTTATCAAGCTTGTTGTTTTCAACTTTGTTGAACAACTTCCCAGGTTGAGAATTTTCAAATTTTGCTACTTGATTTAATTTTCCATCAGCAAAAGGTTGTGACTTTTTAATATCAGCTGACCATCTATTTTTTGAATCACTAAGTGGCTTACGTTCAATGTTATTTTGCACGACAGAAATAGGTCTTTTTGATTCTACTCGTCCAAAATCATTTTTTATTAGTTCACTTTTTGGTCGCACCCAGGATTCTAAACCAGATTCTTTTTTGGTTTGAAAGACATTTTTATTTTTCAATGTTTCATTTACCTTTTTCTCAATTGTTACTTTATGGTCACTAACTACTGTTTCTTTACAATCACTATTTAAGATTTCTTTAACATCTTCAGATACCTTTGTTTTACCTGAATGTTTATAGTCTTTGCAATCTTCATTTACGATAGACTCACCAACAAAATTCTCTTCTTTAATTATGTTATTTACTTCCTCATTTTTACTAATTTTTGCTTCATTGCTGTTAATTACATCACCTTTTATTAAATCATCTTTTATTGTAATTCCTTTCTTGTTTTCACATTCCGCTTTTTTCTCTCCACTTATTTTCTCTTTATTTTCTTTTTCTTTAATATTTAATTCTTTTTCATTTTGTCTTGGTTTCCTTCCTTTCTCATTTTCATTAAGTTTTATGATTTGCTCATTATTTTGTTTGGTTTTTAAAAAAATATCTTCATGATTGTTTAAACTATTAGAAGAAGTTTCTAATTGTTTATCTTTAAAAAGAGTTTCATTAATGTTTTTTGAGTTTCTATTTGATTTGGTTTTTAAAATTTGAGGTTCTGACTCTTTTGAATCTAAACTTTTACCTTCTATATTTTCATTGTTTTTTGGGTTTTGTTCATTTTGTGTTTTGTTGTCATAATTTCTGTCATTATCACTCTAAAAGTAAATATATTTAAATAAAAATATGTTTTTGTTTTTTTATTTAAAATATGTAAAATATAATAACACAGATAAAATTTAAAGAATCATTTTTATCTAAATCTAAAAACCTTTAAAATGTTATTTAATAACTTTATTGAAAAAGCACACTGCTTACATAATTATGTAAGCAGTGTGCTTTTTGAATTAGATAATTAAAAAATCATCAAATTGTTTGTTTAAAAACTCAAAGATCAAAAAATTATTTTAGATTTTATATGATTTGCTTAAAAGATAAGCAAGTTAAGCAAAGCAAAAAGATAAACAAATTGAGTTTAGCTTAACTTTTAAGCTTTTACATAAAAACGAACAAGCATTACTTAATTTTAAATTTGTTAAAGTTAAATTCGTTATGACAATAAAAGATAATTTAGTTTAATAAAATAAAAAATTATTAAACAATTTTAAGTTGTAGACAAATATAAGGGAATTTTTGAAAAATATATAAAACTTCTTTTTGAGGGTTTAAATGATTAATGAAGATCCAGTTTTGAAAAATGTGCTTTAAAGACATGGCTTTAAATAAAATCAATTCATTGATACTACAGTTGCAATTTAACTTAACTCAACAACAACAACAACAACAACAACAACGACAACAACAACAACAACGACAACAACAACAATAACAAGCTATTTACTTTCCGTAAATCCTTTTTACAATAGTTTTGATAACAATGATAATAACAATAACAATAATAATAGTAAAAATAATAACAATATATTATTATAATATAAGATAAAAAAAATACAAATTATAGTAATAGTAATAATAAGTATGTTTACAATAATTACAATGAAAAAATAATAATAACTAATATTAATATAATAATAAGTTAATGATTTATTAGGATGGTGTCACTTATACAGAAATCTGATCAAAAGAGTGACACCAATTTTGAATATAATATAAGTAATAATAAGCAAAGACACGCACTGAAACACATGGAAAGTAAACACACAGACCAAAACACTCAAAATATACATCAAAACAAACATGTAGAAATCAATTTGCAGGTTTTAATAAAAAAAAAAAAAAAAAAAAAAAAAAAAAAAAAAGTGCTAATGATAATTGTAGTAATTACGAAAAGAAAATTAAATATAATATTTTAATTGTAAGGATAATAATGCCTAAAAGTTAGAATAAAAAGTTTTTCAGAATTTTTTTAAATTAATATTGTTTAAGATGGAGTAAAGGTATTTTAAAATATTTTTGGTCTAATTCAAAATTCATTCAAGGCTCCTGTTCCATTCACAGACGCACTGATAAACAATAGAATGTTTACCATACTTCTGGGTTTTAAAAGATGGTACATTTAGTTTTCCATTGTGTATATTTCTAGTCGAGTAGGAATGTAATAGTCTACTTTCTGTGAACCAGTTTGTGATAGGAGATGGTATGTTTTTATTAAAGGAGTCAAAAACAAATAGAAGATTAGCATACTTTATTAGCGCTGGAAATGTTGGAATGAAAAGTTTTTTGAAGGACTTCGATGTATCTGATTTAATTGGTTGGAAGTTTATTAATCTGATGGATTGACGCTGAGACGATAGCAACTTGTTAATGTAATAGTTTCCAACTTGACCCCAAACTTGACAACAATAGCTAAGATGAGATGAGAATAATGCATAGTAAAGATTCGTAATTGTTTATCCACATAATGACAAATTATTGAAAGCATACCGTTAGCTTCTTGCTTAGCTCATCAATTTGTAAGTTCTATGAAAGATTGCAGTCAATTAATACACCAAGATATTCAATAACTCTTGAAGGATATAGCTGTTTATTATTAATTTTGATTTTAGTTCAACATTTTTAAAGAAATTATTTTTTCTTGGAGATGAAAAAAAAATTAGTTTAGTTTTTTCGGTGTTGAGACGTATTAGGTTAGCATTTAACCAGTGAACTATACCTTTTAGATCTGAGTTAACATTTTTACATAAAGAATGATACAATTTGTTGATGTGCAAGAGATTTGAATTATAAGCAAATGGATGGACTGAAGAAAAGTGAACAGAATTGATTAGGTCGTTAACGTAGAATAAAAACAGGACCTAGACAGGACCTAGAACAGAACTTTAAGGACTTTAACACCACACAAACTGATTTATTACTAGAATTAAAACCATTAATACTTACAAATTGTTTTTGATCTATAAGATATGATCGAAACCAGTCATTTACAATACCGTGAATTCCATAATGTTTTAATTTAGAAATCAAAATCTATGGTCAACGGTATCAAAAGCTTTTTGTAAATCGATAAAAACACCACAAACGAAATGACCAATATCAAGAGCTTTCCTGATTTTTTCCGTTATATTTATTAATGCATGGCAAGTAGAATGTTTTGATCAAAAACCAAATTGAAAATCATTTAAACAATTAAATGAGTTTGGAAAAGAGTGCACTCTAGAAAACATAAATTTCTCAAGAAGCTTACTAATGTTAGATAAAAGAGTAATAGGTCTGTAGTTAGAGCATGAAAGTTTAGAGCCATTTTTAAATATTGGAATAACGCAAGATAATTTCAAAATATCAGGAAATGTTCCATTTATAAATGAGATATTAAATAGTTTAGAAAGAATATTTGAAAATTCGTAGCTAAAATCTATGAGAATATTTGTGGGAATGCTGTTTGGACATAATGATGTTTTTAGATTCAATTTAGATATAAGAGATGAAACTTCAGAAATATTTGTTGAAGATAATAATAAACTATGTAAATTTGGATGTTTAAGATATTTTTGATTGTTAATGTAATATGAATGAATATTGGATTTGAGTTTATGAGCAACATTTATAAAAAAAGTGTTAAATGATTCAGAGATTAGAGTCGGGTCAGTTATTTATGTATCATTTTCTTGCAAACAGTTGGGAGATGATTTATTCAAATTTTTTACATTAAAAAAAAGGAAAAACTATAAAATAGAAACTCGTAAAAAATATAGGTAATCCTGTTATCAACATAAAATTTAATTTCAGACATTTAGTTAAACTTATTTAGTTCTTTTGAAATCATGTAAACAGTTTTTTAATTGGTGAAACCCATGATTACCAGAGAAGATCCATTAAAGGTAGGATTTTATGTGGACCAAGAAAACAATTTGTTATAAAAACAACATAGAAATTCTCCTCTAAAGACAAGAGTATTTGTGAAAATATTTTTTTTTATTCTTATTAAATAATAGCAAATGTAACATATGGAAATGCAACATAAGAAGAGTTTCAGAAGTCAAACTAGGAGTTAAGGTAAAAAAACATATTATAGTTTATTATTATTTACATATTTTATCAGTTTACCTTATCATTATGATAATCTTTTACAGAATTACCAAGATCATTATTATTGTTTGAAGCTTTCTTTCTTTCTTTTTGTGTTTCTATTATTTCAAGTTCTACAGTTTTTGCTTTTAATGCCAGACGCTCCCGGAGAGTAAGTCTTACTGGTTGATAATCTTGGCTAAAAGGATATATATTGTTACAAATACAAAATGTAAGAAAAAAATTACCCCCTCCCTTTGTCAATCTTCCAGAGATCCCTTTTCTCCCCTCCTCCTATATAACTATGTCAATATTTAATAACACATTTTCCCCCCAAATAGCATTTAGATGGAAAAAAAATCCATATCTTTCGTTTAAGTAATTAAATTTATTAAAAATATAACATTGTTGATATCAACATTTTTTTAACATCAAACCTCCCTCCTGTTAACACTTGTCAAATATTTTCAGACTGTCCCTTAATTTAAGTCACCTGCCTGAATTTATATACCATCATTTTAAGGAAAATGTAAACTTTCTATTCTTATAACTTCTGAAAGCCAAGTAACTATTTGAAAAAGTTTCAAACATATTTTGAAATTTTAATTTAAGGAAATTATTTTGAAAAACTTTCTTTAAAAAATTATAATTTTTTAATTATGACTACACTGGGAATTTGTTTTTCAGAAGAAAAAAGTGTCTCAAAGTACCACAACTTTAAGCAAAATATTACAATTTGACATTAGTATAAACATTTAAAAGTTAATTAGTATGAACATTTAAAAGTTGTTGTATACCTGGAAATCACTTTATTTGAATTTCAAAAAATCCTGGATCATTATCCATTAGTTTTGAAATTCAAGTTTTTGTCAATAGTATATATATGTGTGTGTGTAAATATATATATATATATATATATATATATATATATATATATATATATATATATATATATATATATATATATATATATATATATATATATATATATATATATATATATATATATATATATATATATATATATACAAGGGCGGCGCGATAGGGGGGTGTGTGGGGGTATAATCATTGATGGGGGGGTATACCCCCCCTTCAATGATTTTTAGTCGGCAAACTGGACCCTTAGTCGGCAAATTGGACCTATAAATCGGCAAATGTCGTCATGACAGTCGGCAAATTTTAGAAAACGAGGACTTTTTTTTTTTTTTTTTTTTTTTAAGTCGGCAAAAGTTGTAATGGCACCCCCCCCCCCACGTGACACCTACTCGCGCCGGCCCTGTATATATATATATATATATATATATATATGCAGTGGCGGAACTACTGGACGCAGGACCCTGCGTTGCGGAGGGGCCTACCAGCTATAGGGTGCCCTCATATACTATCAATAATATTTATACTATAAAACTCTTTTCCGCAAAAAAAACATTCTTTTGGGGGGGGGCCTAAATTTTGAAGTTCCGCCAGTGTATATATATATATATATATATATATATATATATATATATATATATATATATATATATATATATATATATATATATATATATATATATATATATATATATATATATATATATATATATATATATATATATATATATATATATATATATATATATATATATATATATATATATATATATATATATATATATATATATATATATATATATGTGGCAAACTGGCCCCAAGGAGCAATGGGAGAATTCCCGGTGGGCTGGTATTTATTCAAAAAAACGTATTTTTTTAACACAAAATTTCAACAAAGATCTTAATCAGTGTCCTCAATTTAGTCCTTAATAACCCAGGGCTGGTATTTATTAAAAAAAATACATATAAGTAAATACAAAGATTATGTAAATAAATTCCAGCCTTTTGAAGAAAAAAACCTGTTATGCATATGTGAAGTTTTCTTATGATCTTTTCACAATCGAATCAGTATGCATGGTTGTAGATATTAATCAACTTCCTGGAAGTACAGCTTCTAAAAGTCAGTCATGTTGAGAAATCTGTTGATAACCTTGCCAAGTTATGGAGTGACTTTTACCAGCTACAATGTACTGATTACACTTTAAAAGTTATTTTCTATAAAACTTTTTATGAATCATGTTAGGGGCCATCCATTTTATGAATCATGTTAGGGGCCATCCATAAAGGACGTCACCATTTTTTAACCAATTTTTGACTCCCTCCCCCCCCCCACCTTTGCCACCAGTTGTCCTTTTTCCCTATACCCCTGGAAAAGGACGTCATAAAATCCTGACCCCCTCCCTATTTTTAACTCCAAAAAAATTTATTTCATTTTGCAATGATGTTTGAATCTGCTGCTACACCTTAGAAATATAAAATTAAAATTATCTCATACATTATCTTCTCAAAAACACATGTTTACGTAGTTTTCCATGTTAATTAAACTAAAATAAAAAATCTATAAAGTGACGTCCTTTTCTGACAACCTCCTCCCTCCCCTTGTCCTTTTTTGTCGTTTTTAACTCGACCCCCTCCCTCCATTTTGGATGAAGTCCTTTATGGATGGCCCCTTAAAACCGCTTTTTATCGTGGTTTCAGACTATATCTGTTTATAACAATAGTTGCGTAGGTTAATTTTGTCAATTTTTTTTGAGAATTAATTTTGATGGACATCTTGGGGCCCGAAAAGTCATAATACGCCACAAATACAAGTAAAACATGAACTTTTTTTTTTAACAATGATAAATGAAAAAGTGGCTCAGGTATAAAAGGATACGCGTCTACGTGTACAATATGTGGAGCTACTCCTACGAAAAATGAACGATTTGACTAAAGTGTCTGCTAGGGCCGAAAATGAGAGTTTGTATCAATTTGGAATGTCAATTAGCAGCCGTGGCGCAGTGGTAGCGCACTAGCCTCAAAAACGTAAGATCAGTGGTTCAAACCCCACCTCTGAGCAAGTTTTGCGACATCGGTTGGGAAGGAGGCGTGAACTTCCTATTAAATGCTCTTCCGCGGTGTTCTGTGATAAGACCGTAAGGACTTCTTGGGACACCTAAATCAATGAAAAAAAAAAAAGTTACATGCCTGGATTCGTTGTATGGAAATGGTATTACATATTTCCAACAACCTGCAAACATGATTAGCTAAAAGTGAAGAAGAAAAATGACAAAAGAAAGAGAAGAAGACCTTGGTACAAAAACGTTTTCGTGAGTAGCTAGATTTAATTGTTGACAAAAAACAACAACAAGTAATTGGTAAGGGATCGTTCATAAATTACGTAACGTATAATTTCACTAGAAACAAAACAAAAAAAGATCAAAAGTTTTCCCTCGCAGAGTCTTAATTTAAATAAATAATCAAAATAGAAAATTAAGTTAAATGAAACTCGCTGTGTAAAAGAGCCTAATATCTCCTATCTTGAAATATTTTTTGCGTTGCGTAATTTATAGACGATCCCTAATACCAATGATGGCAGTTCTCAGCATTAGAAACCGTACAGCAAAAAGGTCCAAGAACATGAGGAAGATTCTTTGAAGCTTTTGAAAGTCGACCTATAATTTATTCCCTAAAAACTCACAGTATAAAAATTGTTTTTAACAAACTGTTCTAAATATTTCTATTATAAGCATTTTGTTAACTCTTGAATTTATTCATGTAAATATTGAAATATTTGTAAATTAATTAATTACGCGCAACAATTAAAAAATCAAATCAATAAAGCCATTTCCTAATAAGGAAAATGTTTTTTGAAAAGTTTAAAAAGTACGCGTTTGTTTTTTATCTAGAGGTTAGCTGAAAGCTCGTATAAATATTTTTTATATATGAATATATTTTCCAGCTACAATGTACTGACACTTTAAAAGTGTCAGTACATTGTAGCTTGTACAAGTCATAATTTAATATGAATATATTTTCCAATTAAATAAGCATTTTATGTATTTTTTGTTGCTTAGAATACTTTCAAAGTTTTTTCATATAACTAAAAAGAACATGTTTAGTTAAAAATTAAATAAAAAATGACAATTTTGAATTTTTTTGTTTATTAATTACAAATTTTATATTTGAATTTTTTTTATAAAAAATATTTCCTTACAAGCGTCGTATACTACTTTACATTTGTGCAAAATTTCAACACTTAATCTTTACCCAGTGGACACTGACATAAAAAAGACGTCTTTTACACGTTTTGGACATCTTTTGAACGTCTTTTGAACGTTTTGGACGTCTTTTGCACGTTCAAAAGACGTCTTATTTTGGTCCGGTGCCCACTGGGTAGTAACAAAAAAGTTATTGATTTTTGAACCAAAACAGACCTTTATTTTCTACAGTGCAATTGGAGATATTTTATCTCCAAAAAACATATTTTAACTTGGAGATAAAATATTTTCTTGGAGGTAAAAACAAGCAGATACCAATAGAGATACGTATTAAAAAACTTATTATCTGCTTGTGTTACAAGTTACAGTATAAGTTATAGAGGTCTTTCAATATATTAACTAGAATTCTCCATGATGCTAACGTTAATAGTGAAAATGATAATAACTCTCTATTAATTCTTCAAAGACACCAATATGTAAACATTGAGAAACAAGGGTGACTTTATTAGAAATGAAATCGAAGAAAAGTTAAAAGGCAAAAGATTAATGTTGCAAGTAGACACTAAACTGGTGAGCAAAAAAGCGTTCTTACAAATGATAGGCTGCCATTAGTCTGGCATTAAGTGTATCCAGATGCTCCAGATTTCAAAAATATTCTTTAGGTGTTCATATAATTAAAGATTCAAAGGGAGAAGTTTAGGCAAGAGAGATTTATAACATTCTTTAATACTGTGATTGTTTAGGATTACAGTTAATTGAGATAAAACAAGTAGCCTGGTAAATACTACAGAGTAATAGCAACTCTTACTAATATTATTTACTCCAACATACTTCATATTGTCTGTAGGCATCATATATATGAAATCTTCATCTCACATTTTTAAAAGTTTTGTTTAGATGTACTTCTAAGTGATTAATACACGGGAGGGGACGTTTATTAGTGTTCGGAAAATTTTCCCCTTACTCCGTTTTACTTGTTATCAACAAAAGTAAAATATCTCAAAACTGAAACAAAAAATCAGAAAAAATGTATTTTAGTCATTGATAAAAAAAAAACTTTTAGTGAAATATAAAACTCTCAATAATTAGGACTTGTCAAAATTTAGGGTTAGTGTAAAACAGTTTCAAAATCAAATTAGTGTAAAACAGTTTCAAAATCAAATATAGTTTATACTTGGTTTTGAACCTGTTTTGCCTCGGCATGATTTTTTACTGCATTTAAATTTTAAAACATTATGGCAACACGAGTATTCTCGAAGCTTAGTTGTAGCACAAACATTCTTGCCACATGTAAATTCTTCTTTACATTTATAGAACGCAATAACTCGTTGTTGTTTCTTAGATTTTCTTTCTTTACTAGCTTGCGCTTTGTTGGTTTTTTCTTCCTTGATCGATGAAATCAAGGAGGTAATTGTTAAGGTGAATTTCCATTTATCCGTTTTTTCACGGGAACGGGAAAGGGAAAGAAAAAATAATCACGTGGGCATGCGTATTATAAGTTTTAATTTGTCCGAAGTAAAACTACGCATGCTCACGTGATTATTTTTCCCTTTCCTATCCCGTTCCCGTAGAAAAAAGGATGAGTGGAAACTCAACTTTATAAATAACATTAGTCAAACAATAGGAAACATTTGCGTCACGTGGAAATACTTTTATATGATTATTCACCAAAATGACAACTTTTTATCTATCTAATTAAATAAAAAAAACTTTATTATGTAAAGTATTGTGATTAATATATTTTTCTATTTTGTTAAAAATTATTCAATCACTCTTTCATAACTCCAAACAAAAAGTTTTTAAATCATACGACTATTCTAGAATTTGTAAAAAAAAAATTCAACGAAAAACTAAGTTGTGACAAAAAACGATTTGATTTCCGTTTAATGAAAAGTTTAAATTTTTAAGAAAATAGTAAAGTATAGGGAGTAATGATTACCAACAATCTCTAGTTCAATCTATAAATGATCTATGATATGACATACAACACGTAGAAAATTATTTTTATTTTACAATATTCACATTAGTATATCATTCATGCTCATTTACAAAAATATTTTTGACGTCAAAGTTTTTTTTACAAATAAGTTATTATTTAACAATGCTTGCATATTAATTAAAATATTTTCAAATACATGAGACATTCTTAATAACATAAATGCATTTATATTTTGCAAAACTTAGTATTTTACGTGTAATAAAACATTTACTAAAAAAAGTTTGCAAACCTAAAATGTTGGTTAAATGTCGGTTTAATTTGTAAATTTGTTTCATAAAATGAGGCAAAGAATTACAACCCGCATAGAATTTCAGCGCCTTTGATTAAAACAATGCGTTTAACGTACATCTATTTATACCTTCTTGATGAAACCGTTTCTAATATTTTTTCCACCTCCATTGAGACGTGAACTGGGAATACTCTAACATTTTCCTTGTTCACTTTAGGTGTACAGGCAACAAATTAAAATTTAGTGACGTCGAGAAGAAATCGAATAAAAAATATTTTTTGGAAAATTAAGTTTCACTCCCCCATCATTTTATTCTCACCCCCTCCCTTGTATTAAGCACCCAAGAGTACCCAAGAGTACCCAAGAGTATATGTCTACAAAATCACTTTATGTTAAATTTAAAAAAATTTTTATTAAAATATTTATTGAAGTAAGTAAACTTAAAAATTATCAATCATTAATTGGAGTACTCTAACATCTGATTCAATATTAATGTAAGAGCTAAAGAAATTCTAACATACTTGACTTATGCAATTCATAACAAAATATTTGCTAGAGTTGATTACTGCAATTTAACCAAGTTAAGTGTATTCTTCCATGGCGGTGTTATTGAGAACTTTTGATTCTCAAAGCCTAGTACAATGTATGAGGCAAGATGGCTGACACACTATTAAATTTTGACAATGCAGATTATTAAAGTTGCACATAAAATACTTGCAGTGGATGGGGAGACAAAGTTTAATAATACTAGCTTCTTCATGAGTGTTATGTATGTCCCATGGTTCTTAAAGAGTAGACCTAGCAACCTCTGCTCCAAAATGCGACTTAGAGTTTTATCGATTTTAGGAAGTCCGATTTAGAAATGACTCTTATAATCTGAAAAATTATTTTTGCTCTAAAAAGTATAAAGATCATGAAAGTGCTTTAATTAAAAGCTTATACCGTCACTTAGGTCTTAATAAAAGGATGGTCGGGATTTTTTTCTGTATCTACTTTAGCTTTAATTTATCGTAGATCTTTATACAAAACTTGGTAAATCCAAATTAATATTTTTTACAGAACACGAATACAAAAATATATAATTTTTGTAAGACTTGTGATCAAATGCGCGTTTTTAACAGCTGTTTCATCATAATTTTAATAGGATTTAATATGCTTACATTGATTTTTTGCTATGGTGAAGATTTTTTCGACAAATATATGTTTTCTAAACTTTAACGCCGGTTTACACTGATTTATTTTTAAGTTTTGAGATATTTTTTTGTTGATAAACGGGTAGGGGTCTTAATAAATCTTTAAGTGTTTAGGGTAAGTGGGGTAAATTTCCAAAAATTAACAAACGTCCCCTTCCGTGCATTAAGTACGTCGGAGTACCAGACAAAAATCTGTCTGATAACGCAAAGGTAGAAATGATAACGAGTTTGCTCATCAATGTTAAGACAAAGATTTTCAGACATGTTCAATCTATTCAATAAATTTTTTGATTTGGATAGTAATATGATTTTTACTAACTTAATGATCTGGAAAGCTGGTTCCTTTTTGACATTGTTGGAGTTTCTAAAGAAGGTGATAATATATGAGTTTAAGGAAATTCTAGCTACTGGAATAGTTTTGAAAGCTAAAAAAAACTTGTTCAATTTGTGAAAACATGCAAGTAATGACTGCGCCTATAGAAATGTTCGCTTCATTCAAGATAACGAGCAAGTAAATTTTTACATATCAAATCTTTCAAATCTTTGCACATTAGGTAAAATGTGATGTTTGTAGCAAGAGATCAGTAAAATTACAAAATGAAAATTTTTCAGATTGTGTCTCTAAAAAAATGATTATTAATTGTTAGTCTAACTTAGATAAATTAAGTTTTTATCAAACAAAAAATTACTGATACAGTAGAATAACCTTAACTATGACCCTTGAAGTCGCACAAATTTTCAATTCCCCTTGAGTTCTCTATACATAATAAAAGCTTCCCTTAACTTTAATATTCGCCAAATCGGACAAAATATATATATATCCGTTCAGAGTCCGAGTGGATTCTAATGTACTATTAAGTTTTTAATAAATTTTTGCTATTAATATAGACTTATGTAACAAAGATTTTCCATATAAAACAAAAATTAAAAAAATCAAATTTGACTTTACTCGGAAACTTAATATATCATCATTTTTATGATTTCCAAATATAACGTTTGTGGCTTTTATTGCAATAGGATTTTATTACAATATGACATTGATAGCGTAGTCTATATTTATGTGAAGCCGTATTTGTGTTTTGATTTAAAATGTCGTAAAATTGCAAATTTACAAATTAACTACAAAAGATTACCCATTTATAAAAAAAACTTTGTGGAGGATAACAAAGTGATGTATCAGAAATTTTTCAGATTTTCTGTTGAACATGGACATATTATCAAAAAACATTTCAAGTATGTCAAATATAAAATTGAAGAGTCTCAGCTGCTGCATGTTTTTTATCTATTAATGGATTTTTAAAATTAAAACATTTTTTTTTAATGACATATCAAATAGAAAAGAAGTAAAACCAGTTGTTGATAGATTTTTTTTTTATTACTGGGAAGTATCCATGTAAAATTTTACCATACGGAAGTATCCATGTAAAACTGCTGGATTTAAAACTTGTTGTTGGTGAAACATGACTGATTAACTAATTTCAACATTAAAACATCATAAGATTGATATAAAAGTTAGTGCTTCTTGTTTTAAACGATTAAGACGTTTTTCTAGCGATTTGAAAAAACGTAGAAAAACGTGCTTAGATTGTAATTTTATGTAAACAAGGAGTGACGACGACCGTTATTGCTGCATGTTTTAGTATAGTACATAGCTGTAGCTATGTATTAGATAGTGTGACCTCTCAATGTTTTACAAATAACTGTAGCTTTGTGTAAAACCACACTTACTAAACACTCATTTAAAATATTAACTAAAATCTTTTGCCATAGTTTTTAAATATTATCATCTGAAACCAAACACAAATAATAACGCGGTTTTTTGTAATGGTATATCCTTTTGCAAATATTTATGGTAATCCACAAAACAGTTAAATATAGTTCATTTTCGAAGCGTTTTATACGGTTCTATATGCATAAACTTAATATAGCAAGTTCATCTCAGGATTTTCTTCGCAGAATCTTCAAAAATAATAACACTTCAAAAACAACCACCACAACACTATAACTTCAATAAGAATCACTACAACACTTTTATAACAACCACTGCAACACGATAACTTTTATAACAACCACTGCACAAAATAGCAAACATTTTTTTTTATAAAAAATTAAGCGTTAAGTAAATTGTGGAGGATCTCTTAGCTAAAGAAAAACAAGTTTTGTTTTTCCCTAGTTTTAATGTTATATTTAAAATTGATTCTAAAAATGTCAAAACATTAGTTTTAAATTTTGAAACATTCTTTTTTTTTTTTTTTTTTTTTTTATTTGATCTTAATTTTTGGGATCGTCCATAAATTATGCAATGCTAAATTAGTTTAATTAAATTTAATACTAATTTAAGTTAAATATAATTATATGAAATAAAAAAGCCCAACACTAGTTGGGCTTTTTCATAAACATTTTCTACTTTTAATTATTTTAGTTTATATTTTTTGTATTTTTTATTTTACAGCCGATGTGCTGAAAGAAATCGAGAGTTTAGATAAAGTTATAAAAAAAGGATATTAAAAATAGGTTAAAATATTTTTTTTTTGAAGAAATAAATCAAACCCAACTCAACAACACAACAACACAACAGTTGATAAATTTTGAGTAGCATTGAATAGTCTTTAACTTCAAAAAAAACAAATATTCTTACGTCATTTTTATCACAATGTTGTTTCACGTTTTACTTACAACCTTTATCCATCCAGTTCCTGTCTATTCCAGGCCAGTAGTGTAAATATACAGGCCAACAAAAAAAAAATTATGTTGCAGAACAAACAATACGTTTTTCCTAAAGAATTTTTCATTTTGATTTCAAATATTCATATTATTTTTTACCATCACGTAAATATGTGAAAATATTTGTTTTTTTTTCAAATATTTGGGTTCAAATTTTTAACACTTGGGGTAAGATCCCTAGTATAGTCAAAAATTTATTCAAAAATTTACTCAAAAAAAAAATTACTCGTAAGTAAAACCTGGGTCTCAAAAAAAACGTATTTTCATAGAGATTTTAAAAGCAATATTCGTTTGTATGTTCGCTTCATTCAAGATTACGATCAAGTAAATTTTCAAATCTTTCACATTAGATAAAATGTGATGCTTGTAGCAAGAGATCAGTAAAATTACAAAATGAAAATTTTTCAGATTGAACTTTTCATATTTTTGCTAAAAAATATATTTTGTTAAAATTGTTTTAAGAGTCTTTTGAATTTTTTTTACAATATTTTTACTAAAATATTAAAAAAAAAATGAAGGTTACCTTTATTTGAGACCCAATTTGACATACTTTTAAGCAATTTTTGATGACAATATTAGGGATTTTACCTTAAATGTTAAAGATTTAAACCCAAATATTTAAATATTTAACTTAACGCTATGGTGAAAAATGGTTTAATGCAAGAGTAAAGCGATGATTATCATTTTTTTTAAAAAAAAGCATATGTGAGTTGCATATTTGAAATTAAATTGAGAACTGCTTTACGAAAAACGTATTGTTTGCTCGGTACCAGAAAAAAAGTTTCTTTTTGTTGACCTGTGATATTTAACATATAAAAAAGCTGTTAAAATTCACCATAAAACGGTTTTCCTCACAAAATGTAATAACCCTAATTTGTTGTTGTTAATTTGTTGTTAGTACCGGTTGTTAGTACCGGTTGTCAACCAAGTAAACTAAATATATTTAGAAAGGTCAAAGAAAAGCATAAAAATAAATATTTTTTTAATATTAAATATTTCGGCAAAAATTATGGAAGGCATTGTATTACGTGCTATCTGACTATAACTTAATTCCTAAGTATTATTTTTTTTTGCATTTTCTTAATTGCTACTTAGCAACTTATTATTGCTACTTAGCAACTTTTTGAGGTTTTAAATCAGTTTAAAAGCAATCTTGAAACTTTAAAACTTTAAAACTTTAAAAGCAATTAAGGTTATTAATGTCTTAAAAACGAAAAAAAAAAAAAAAAAAGTAACAGCAACAAACTTTTAAAGCAATTAAAGAAGCAACAAACTTTAAAAGCATTTAAGGTTATTAATAATGTTTAAAAGATAAAAAAAAAAAAAAAAAAAAAGGATAAAAAATAAAGCAACAGCTGAAAATGTTATCAGCATGAATTAATTAACTATGAAGTAAGTAAATTCAAATTTAAACTTGCAAAAACTTAATGATTATTTACAAACTTATCATTTCGTAAATTTTTTTTTATGGAAAACAACAAGTTTAAAATGTGTTAAAATAAATTGTAAATTCGGCGTTGTAATGTAAAAGATAGATTAATATTTATTAAAATAATCAGATACTTATAAAAACAAAAAATAGCGTTAAATATAACTTTTCGTAAGCAATAACTTTGCAAATAATATGTGAGTATATTTAAAAAATCTGCAATCAACAGCGAACAGTATCCGATTATCTAAATTTTGAAGAATTAAATTTTTTTTAATATAAGAGCTTAGTCACTAAATTAGTGCTTTTTGTATTAAATTTAACATTGACAGTAGTATCTAATATATACAATATTGAACCATTCTTCTTAATTAACTTAATCAAATATGTTTTACAAGAATTAGGAGTATCCTTTATTCAGGGCCGGCACTGCCTTTATTAAAAAACTCAATTTCAAAAAGTTTATATAAGTAGAAAAGGATTAGATGCTTTTTGCAATAATGCATGCTGCATTTTTAAAACATTGCATGTTGCATTTTTTAAAAATTGCATGCTGATATTCAAGATATTCAAAACAAAAAGAAAAGCAGGAATAAAAAAAAGGAAAAAAAGAGCAAGAGAAAATGCATCAAAAAAATGTCGAAGGCTTTTCTTTGAGATTCAGACTTAAATGAGTAGTTATTTTTTTTAAAGCACCAATGTAAAATTTTATTGCCGTTAAAGTAATATTTTCCAGGGTTAGTATTAGGGTTTACCACATTTTTGTGTATAGAAAATCCAGAGGTTTTTTCAAACTAATCATGAAATCCAACAAACATAGTAAGAACTTTTAACGACATTACATTGAAAATAAGCTACTACATAATAATAAGCAAAAGATAGTAAATGAGGTTTTCAATTTTAAAACGACGCAAACCAGAAATCACACTAATTTAGGGAGTACATGGGAATGCTGGCAGTTACGGATCCAAGGATTTTTGGAGGAGGGGAGGAAGTTAAAATACTTTTGTATATTGTACCATACTTGCATCTAATTAAAAAAAAGGTTCTGAATTTCTAAGGTATTTTAGGACTTTCAGATTTTGGTTGGGGGGTTGCATACTTTTGGTTGGGGGGATCCATCACTATACGCTGGAAACACAGAAAACATTGACTTATTTAGAGAGAAAATACAAAAGAGCGCATCTGCATTGCCTGACGTTTTGAGTTTGGGTAAATATTAACCAGTCGATATCGTTGAACTCCATATTCGCAGTTGCCAGTAAAATATCTGGTCTGCGTTTTTTTTTGAAAACTTTAAGTCTCATTTTAAGCCATACTAATTTCTGCTTACAATAGGTCGTGTAAAAAAATAATATGTTTTCTACAATATATGTCATATGTAACAAATCAGCTGAGAAAAATTGAGGAAAGCGATGAACGATAATAACTCAAAATAAATTAGTTATATTATTAATGATCTTAAGGAAATAAACTCCAAGAAAAATTTTGGAGATATCATAGAAAAAACTGTTCATGAAAGTAGCAATAGAGTATTTTTTTTTTTTTAGGTGCCTTAAAAAGATTTAACGGTCTTGTCACAAAGCACCGTGGAAGTGCATTTAACCAGGAAGTTCACGCCTCCTTCCTTACCGCGACAAGAAAATATGTCCCAGGCTTTTAAGGGAAGTCAAGATAAAAATCAGGTTTAAGAAAATTAAAAAATTGAGTTAATTATTGTTTTAATTTTTAAGTGTTGGCTCTCCAGGTTTAAACGAAGGGCAAATTCTGGTAATTTCTTGGTAACAACATTCAGCTATAATTGAAGTTTATTTGAGATTATCAAACTTGAAACACTTGACCTATGACTTAGCAAACTAGATTATTAAACTTGAAACCCTAACCTCTGCTGAATACTTCAAATATTTGAATTAATTAGCTAATTAAAATTTAATTGAAATAAAATTTTACAAGTCAAAAAAATATTTATATAAAAATAGTTCTTTGTCAATGACGCATTTTTAATCTTAATTAGTCTGGATTTTAAGCATAACTTTGCATTGTGATTTTAATGTAAACTCATTCTTTAGTGTAAAGGCTTTTTATGAATTAAAATTTAAAATATTTTAGTTTTTGCTTTTTATGGTTTGATTTATAATGTCGATATTTTCCATCGTAGATATCAATGTTAAACCATCGTAGATTTTTTTTTTTGTTGCTGCATTACTTAGTAGTTTTTTGTATTTATCTTATACATATATATTATCTTATACATACATACATATATATATATATATATATATATATATATATATATATATATATATATATATATATATATATATATATATATATATATTATATATATATATATATATATATATATATATATATATATATATATATATATATATTTTCACACTCTATACTCTTTAAGAGCTTTTACACGTATAAACTTACAACACCATTAAGTACTGTGGTTTATTTGCGGAAAGTTTTTATTTATAACTTTGGTTAGTAGATAAATTTAGTGATACATGACAAATTATTGCTTTAAACACGTCAGCTCTAAACGTCAAAAGAGTTTTAAGTGTTTTGATAAAATATTGTTACATTCAAATATAGTATATATATTAAACAGTAATTTAGTATACTTTATATTTAGTTATATAAAAATTATTTTGAAATTACATTATACAGAATAAAAGTTATAAAAGATTAGTGTGATATATCGTTTTAGACATAGACATATTTGATATAATTCATAGATATAATTGTCTTAATCTAATAGATGTAATAGATACCATACTTATCTTATATATTTTACTTCCGTTTATTTATAAAAGTTAAAGTTTTATTTATTCATAGAAATTTGTAAACAAATTCAAACAAAACTGTAACATAAATTACGTAGCTAAGTTTATCAAAATAAACTTCGTTTAAAATGGTCAAAAAAAGAAAGTAAAAAAGAAAAGCAGAAAGATATATGGGTAGTTAAACACGTCTTGATGAATTGAAATACAATCATTAAATGCATTAAAATTCATTTCTTTTCTTATATTCGAGCTCTTCATTTGTTCATTTAAAAGTTTTTTTTCAAAAAATATTTTAGAAATCAGGCAATGGGGTGGTTGTATAAAAAACGATGGAAAGCGGAAGAATTTCGTGGAATAGATCGCATTAGCCAAAATGACGTTCTATTGCGTTTAATTTTATCGCTGGTATTTCTAATTTCTTAAACAATTTCAAATTTCTTCAAAACTAAAATAATGGCAATAACTATTGAGAACTTGCAATTATTAGCTAACTTCTTTTTATTTAAATAATGATGATACTTTAGGTGCTTTAATATAATACAAATTTAAGATGTTATTTTGACATAGTTCAATTTACAAGTCTAATACCTTAATGTTCTTGTTCTTTGTATTAATTTTTAGAAGGCTTAGATGGTAATTAAAAAAGTAATCATTGTGGATCAAAGACGCATATGCATGCATTATTGACATGCTTAACTTTTAGGGTTGGGGTTCAGAATTACAAGAATGAATTAGTTATTTAAATATGATACTTTTTAATAAACTAAATTTATATATGCCAATAACCAGAACTATAGTGTATACGACGACAATTAGAGCTATACTTGTAAAGTAGCAAACTTTTTATTTTTAGCAACTTCGTGAAAAACACTCATGAAAGCGCTGACAAAGCTAAACCATAAACCCAGTACTCTAATAAAATAATTAACAAAAAACAGCATACAAAAATAATTAACAAAAAACAGCATACAAATGTTTATTAAAATAAGAATATTCTAAAATTGCATTATTTTTAATACGGCAAAAAGTAATAGAATATTTTTGTTGACAAACATTTAGGCTACGTAATTGAGATTTAAATCGGCGTCAAATTTAGACGACATTGTTATAAAAATTATTGTTTTTATTTGATCTTTTGTGTTTACTTTTTTGGTATGTTTATTTTGTACGCAGCATATTTTTAGTTTAAACT
>NC_061165.1:49998084-50040584 GCF_022113875.1 Hydra vulgaris
GCATTGTAAGTCATCTTGCCTCTGTCATGTGACCATTTTACACTTGAATATTTATTATAAATTTTTTACTCGAGAAATAAAAACTCATGAAAGCAATATAGTCCCCTCGTCACTATATCGTAATTCTATGTAACAAGTTCCGTATGAGTTGTCACAAAACCACCAACCCTTCTACGCACCCCTTACCCCTAAAGCGTGAAGTAATTTATGGATGACCCCTTATGTAGATGCGTAATAATTGATATAAAAGAAATATGTAATTAATTTTAAAATGTAAAAGAAAAATTTAATTTAGTATTATATCATAATAAAAATACAAATAACAAATATGTAAATGAAAATTTTATCTTCAAATTTTCTTTTTATTTTATTTTATTATTTGTTATTTAAAATTGAATTTAATTTAGTATTTTCACTATATTTATTTAGTATTTAATATTTTAGTAATTTAATAAATTTTATTTACTCGATGTGTTAAGGCAATTTACAAATTATTCGAATTCTTTTATTTGGAATTAGGATGGTTTTATCAGCCTATTATGTCCAAACAAGAGCTTTAGATGGTATAATTTTTTTATAAATAATTTTTAAAACCCGTAATAGTGAATCTAAAGAACACCATTTTGGTTTCTTTAGATCAATTCCGCTCATCAGTGTTAACATGAATTTAGTTAAAATCTTTTGAACAAGTTCCATAATTTACTATTATTTCTAGTTCTAATCGGTTCTGACGTATATTAACTATATATAGTTGTCAAAACACAATATTTACAAAAACTACTTGAATTCCGACCAAGAAAGAACTTATAATTTAGAAAAATTACCTATAAACGATCAAAACAGATCATATTGTTTAACTATAATGTTCATTTCACCTAAAAAACGTAATAATTTAAAATCTTATCAAAATTTGGAAAAGCGATTGTGATTTTAGAAAGAATTAAAAAAAAAAAGAAATCTTCGGTCTGGGTTTTTTCGCTATGAAAATTTATATTGTTAGAGCCGTAACCACATTTCTGATATTAGGGGGACCTATGGTTCTTTTAAATGAGGGAGGGGATAAAATATTTGTTAAAAATATTATGTATATATATATATATATATATATATATATATATATATATACAAATATATATATATATATATAAATATATATATATATATATATATATATATATATATATATATACATATATATATATATATCTATATATATATATATATATATATATATATATATATATATATATATATATATATATATATATATATATATATATATATATATATATATATATATATGTATATATATATATATATATATATATATATATATATATATATATACATATATATATATTATATATATATATATATATATATATATATATATATATATATATATATATATATATACATATATATATATATATATATATATATATATATATATATATATATATATATATATATATATATATATATAATAATAAGTTAATTATAATTATTAAGGAAAAAATATATATTTTTCCTAAATACTTATAATTTACTTTTTTTTTTTTTTTTTTTTTTTTTGGGGGGGGGGGAGGGGGGGAGGGGGGGGAGGGCAAAGATCTAAACAGATCTAAAAACCGACATTCTCAAAAAGTTAAAATCCACACATAACAATGCTGCAAAATACTGTTAAGAACAAAACATCAGAAACTGAAGACGTAAAAAATTATCTCGTTGTTTCAGAAATTAAAACAAACACATTTACAGCATAAACATACTAATGTCAATGTTACCCCATATAGGGGTAACATTAACAGTTGAACCCCTTCAGAAAAAAAAAATTATCTTTTAATAATATTAGATACCTAATTTAATTCTTTATCAGTTTATGGCAGCAATATCATTGGCAAACGTATACAAATATTGCATACCAAATTAAGTTTGTCACAACAAAAAACAATTAACTATATTCTAAAGATGTGTCAATGTTCCCCCCCCCCCCCCCAATTTATCTTACCTGTTAAATATACCAGGAGTTTTTCTCCTTATTTTTCTATTATTATGTTGCATGTAAATTGATTAAATTGTTCTTTTATTGCCACAAGTAGCAAATTGTCTTTGCATTGACAGCATTGCTTTCAGCCTTATTTTTATAATTTTAAGTATAGAAAAAAATAGATAAAGTAAATTTATATGCAAATTAAATATTACTAAATACTTTGCTATATAAATTATATTTGGGTAAGAAATTAAAACAATAAATTCAATAAAACCAAAAGTTTTGATTTTTGAGTCAAAAGAATAGTTTTAATTAAAAAAAAAAAAAAAAAATTTGCATTGATTTGTTTTTGTTTTGTATTTAACGGTTTTTTATACTTATACAGTTAATTGCCGATAACTCGAACATTTAAGAAACCTAGGAAAACGATTTGACTTAACGAAAGTTCAACTGAATCCCGGTCAAGATGAACTTAGATTGATATGATATCGGGTAGAGCGGGGCATATGGAGATAGTGGGGCATAACAGGACAGTTATGCCAGATGGTATATCTTTATATCTGAGCTAAAAAAAAGTCAGTTTGCGAAAAACAAAATTTGCATATTTTCTTAAGCGATACAACGAAAAAAGATTTATCTTGAACTATTGCTAATTTGCTTTATTTATAAAAAGTTTTTATTTTTCAGACAATTTTATCCTCTTTAAGAATCTGATTTTAAATTATATCTGCACTTTGCACTTTTTGAATAGTATTAATTTCAAATTGAATTTTTATGGGGCATATCGAGACAACAAGTTATTCATATAATTTACTATATCACTACCATTTCGTGATGCTGTTTACAGTTTGATGATTTTGTTTTTATCTAAAATACTCTTTTCCTTATTTAGAAAGGCAATTTTAGTTATAAATTCGAAGAGTTTGGTATTTTTAAAACTTAATTTCAATTAGTGTTTAATGTAATAAACGATGGTGAGAATTTATATAAGAAAAATCAATAATCTAAAATAGGAGCAAACGCAGTTCCCAGCCAGCATTGTGATAGGGGTGTCTTGTGGGACCCGTACGAGATATCAAATGAGAACCGTACGGGATTTGGCCGCGAAATCTAAATGGGTATCATACGGGCTAAATATTTTATATCTGAATTGAAAACACATAAACATATACATGTATGTTTTATTAAATAAAATAAACTGTTATTTTATATGTAATCAATATATACCTAATAAAGAAACAGAAAGTGCTTCTTCAAAAAACTTTTTGAAGAAGCACTTTCTGCTTCAACACTTTCTGCACTATCTGCCTCAACACTTTTTGCACTTTCTGCTTCGTTTGGAAAAGCTCGAGATAAAGGCAAAAACTGCCAAAAAGAACGAATTTCAAATGCAGCATCAAACACAGAAAAGAACATATAGTATGTACATAATGCAGCAGCAAACATGTAACGTAAAGAATACTGCAGCGAACACTTGCATATATGTTGATTACATTTGTAATAACAGTTAATTTTATTTAATGAAGCATACATGTCCTTGTGTTTTCAATTTTCATATAAAATATTTAGCTTTTAAAACTTTTATAAAAAATTATCATAATTAAATTAATAATTTCATTTGTTTAAAATAAAAAAAATTAATAAAAAAATATAAAATGAATAAAAAATACAAATCTTATATCAATCAATATAAAATTCAATCAATATAAAAATCAATCAATATAAAATTCATTGATATAAGAAAACGGAAAAACGAAAGAAAAAATTCTAAAAAAAGCTACGACAACCAAAGAAATGAAACTAGTAAAGTTTTTACATTTTGCAAGTGAATGGGGCAAAACAGGACAGTTAAAAAGCAACAGTTATTTGTTAATTGTAAAGGGTGAAAAATGATAAAATATGAAGCCATTCTATCATTTAAACATGTTCAGACAATAAACTCTCAAAAACTCTCATCATTCCTATATAAACAACACGTCCACATTTTTTATATTCACGTAAACATTTTTTACGCTTTTATTAGTATAATCGTATTTTATAATTTCTTCAATTTAGCGTTGAATATATTAGTTTGAGTTAAGTCTTTATTCAACGTTAAAGTGAAGAAATTATAAAACACGATTATACTAATAAAAGCGTAAAAAATGTTTCCGTGAATATAAAAAATGTTTCAGTAAATACAAATACACTATTATACCAGTAGCGTACCAATGGGTCTTAAATTTAAAAAAATTAAAAAGTTGTCATTGTTAAAACTAAAATGCATGTATATAAACATATCATCATTAACACTTAGCATGTATATAAACATATCATCATTAACACTTAGCAGGTATATAAACATATCATCATTAACACTTAGCATGTATATATACATCATCATTAACACTTAGTATGTATATAAACATATCATCATTAACACTTAGCATGTATATAAACATATCAACATTAACAAAAAAATGCTACCTCTTTTTGTTTTTAAGTATTTTTTTTGGAAGAGAAAGAAATTTAGGGGTCCAGAGTAAAGTTTTGAGGGGAGCCCATTTTTGTCGTTACGCTTCCTCAATATACTATTCAATTTACTCTACTATTATACAATATACAATACAATTCAGTATACTGTACAAAATACCATAAGGGAGGATGGTTAGGAGTGAGCCAAGGATAGGAGTGAATCATTGATCCTACATCTAAAACGGGAAATGAAAAAGACTCAAAATTTTCACCAAGTAGTTACATACAAATTATTGTTAACACAATCCAATTTTTTTTATCGCTTCTTGGTGCGGGTGTCTGCGTTTACGTTGTCATCCACTCTTTTATTTGAAAAAGTAAATTTTTTCTATTTTTTGAAACTACTTTAACAATCATACCGGCTGTTTTGAAACATTAGATATTAGTTCAAAATTTAATAATAAATAATGTAGTTTTTAGAATAACAAAACCAAGTACTTATTGCTCATTTAATGTTTTAATCCAGTTGTACAGCTTGGGGAGGAATGACCCATTCCTTCACGGGTAGGAGTAAGCCGCGGCTTATTAATACTTCATGATAAAAAAATTTTGACTTAAGCGTAAAAACATATTTACGTTTTACGTAAAAACATATTTACGACTTTAATATCTTAGTATATCATTAGAAAACTCGTGTGCAACATTACATTTTTTTTTACCATTTGTTATAATGCCTCAAGTCTATAAAAGAACAACTTCGAAAGCAAAAACTTTCAGTAAAGATATGAAAGATGCATTACATTTAATCCAAAACGAAAAAGTATAGAGAAACTGCAATAACTTCAAAAATATGGCTACCTCGGCCAACCTTTTCTGGAACAAGTATTGTCTATACTCTATATGCTAATATACAACTTTCATTACATATATATACTTTTATTATATCTTAATATTTGGAAATTATCATTTGTCATGACAGTTTTTTGTTTTGTTGTCAAAATCAGTTGTTACTGAAAGCAAATTAATTTTCTGGTAGTCTATACATTTTGTTTAATTCATTAAATTAGTTTAAAATTGTGTTAAACTTATTGTTATTTATGTTACATTATTACTTAATTATGTTATGCTTAATTATAAAGTATTTATTTTTTACTTAATTTTCAATAAATTAGTTAAAGAAAATATCTAATTTTAGTTTTCTGGTAATCAATGATAATAGCTCACTCCTACCATTTGCTTGGTTCACTCCTGTTCATGCATGGGTAGGAACACCTGCGACATTAACCAGTAGCAACACCTGCGTTAATGTCCAAGTTATTAAAAATCTGAACAAATTGGCTGGAGCAAGCAGAAATTAATGTTAAAAATAAAAGCAAATGACCTAAAATAGATCCCTGGGGAACAACACAAGTAATGGTTTCAAGGGAAATGTAAGTTTTATTGTAATATGAAGCTTGTTTCCTATTGCTTAGATAGCAACTAAACAGTTTTAGATTTTTATTTTTTATATCATAATTATTAAGTTTGTATAGTAGGATCTCGTGATCCATTGTATCGAACGCCTTGACAAATTTCTTTTCTCCAAGTGTATATTGATTTTTTTCAATATTAGGAGAATTTAGAAAAAATCTTTTCATTTTTTTTAACGTTGAATTAAAATTATATTATTATTATATTATCTTTTTTCTTTCTCGCCCGGTAGTAAATTACAGGTAAAATAATATTTAAATAGTCAAACAATAAATTAAAAATCAGCTAAAACAACACGGCTCTTGTAGTTGTTAGCAATAAATGCTTATAAACAGCCGGTTTGTTTTCCAAATATTATTGGGACAGAGTTCTAGGAACATTCTCCTCCATCAAGATTTTAAACGCCTCTCTCTTTTCTTTCAAATTCCAAAACTGGAACGTTTCTTTCAATATTAGCATAACATTAGTTTGTAGCTCTACGATGGGTTGCGTCAATTTAATTTTTTTGCCATTTAACATGCACTGTATGAAATTTAAATCAAGTGTGTTGCATGCATCAAATACTTCGTTTGTAAAGGATTTTTTATTCTGTGTTTCCTGTATTTGATTAATTATCAGTGAGTAACAAGTTTGATTTTTCAGCAGCCTGATAAAAAGATTAACTTTGTTCCTAAGGAGAATAGTTGAGATATCTTCTATTTTAAAAAAAGAATGAAGTTAATTTTTACTGTACTTCAAAATACAAAAAATGATTTTAAGACTGCTCTTCCAACAGCGTCTATTTTGCTGAGAAAATTAGTATCATATTTACATAGTTCAAGACCATATATAAGCTTCGGCACTGTTAATGTATTGTACAGATGAACAATTGTTGATGGCTGACAGTAACGAATCCCACTGTCAATTAGAGCTTTTGCAACTGATTGAAACTGAGTTATACGCTCATTTAAATTTTTCTTTCGGAGTGTTGCAATTTTATTTTTGCTGGTATCGTTATCCCATTGGAAACCCAGATGTTTTAATTTATTTTGAAGATATATAAAAACTCCATTAATTTTAACAACGTTGTTAGGAATATAACTTTTTCCATAAATCAGAATCTAACTGTTTTTTCAGTGTTTAGCTTGATAAAGTTTGCTATTCCATATATTTGAAATCTGTTAATCAGTTCCTGCAGACCAGAGATTGTGGGGCTCGGCAAAATTACATCATCTGCGTATGCAATTACACCAGTATAAATTCCATTAATTGTCGATCCTACTTTACATTCTGAGACAATTTCATTTAGGATGCTTTCAGTATAAATGTTATATAAATGCGGCGATAGAATAGACCCTTGTCGCACCCCTTGTGATAGACTGAATTGATTTGAGGTAACACCTTGATAGGATATGTTTGCAGAACCAGAATGATAAAGGGATGATATTGTGTGTATTACATACAACGGAAGTTTTTTTTGGAAATACAGCTTCTCAAAAAGCAAATCCCAGTTGCAAGTATCAAAAGCTTTATTAGCATCTAAACTGCACATATATAAAGGCGTGTTATTGTTTTTATAGTGCATAACAGTTTCGCTCAGTAAAAATTCTGCGTGGAGTGTAGAATTGTTTTTTTTAAAACCAAATTGATGGAAATGGCTATCTGTTATACAGGACATATTCGTAGTATTAGATACTCTAGAAGTTTAGTAAAGATAGGTAAAATACTAATTCCTCGATAATTATCTGAATTATTAAGAGATTTTTTATATGACTTAACAAGTGGACTAATTGTTGAAGTTGATAGATCATTTGGTACTTTTCCATTCGATAGAATACTGTTATAAAATTTAGCGAGCCGCAAAAGAAAATTATTATTATGAGAGTTTTTAAGGTGTTCAGGACTTAACCCACAGCTATCTGGGGACTTATTACTATTTAATTGTGAGATGCAATTTATAATATCAGCTGATGTTATGATTAGTGAATTAGGCTCTTTACTTAGAGGTGGAATTTGAGAAGGATTATGGTTATTATTTGAAATAAGAGGCGTATTGAGAAGAGTTTGAAAATGTTGTCTAAATTCTTGAACGATATCTTTTATATTTTGCGATTTGTTAATTGTAAATAATCGAGTTGTTGCTTTAGTTTTGATTTTACGGATGTTATCCCAGAACCTCTGAGGATTAGTGGTTTGAAGATTTTTAATATTTATAGTTTTTTCGTGGATCTTTTTGTTATGAGCTGCTTTACGGAAGTTTTTCGAAAAAAAGATGTATCTTTTTTTCGAATTTTGTGAAAAGATGTATCTTTTGTATTCAATGCATTCTTGTGCTTTATTATAATTAGATTTTTGCCATTGTTTATAGTTAAACGAAAGATTTTCTTTGCATTTTTTAAGGTCCGTTGTCCACCATGATTTGGAATACTTACAAATTTGTTATTTAAAGCACTGCTTAACAGCTAACAAAGCAGCATTTTGGATTTTTTCGCATGTTTGTTTTAATTCTTGTTCAATTTCTTCTTCATTGAAGGTGTAGTAGTTGAAAGCTACGGAGAGGTTATGATTATATATGTTAATGAATTTTTCGTTATTCCATGCATATTTTGGAATATAATTATATTTATTCATTATGCTATTTATTACGGTTGACAGATTAGTATGTGTAACGACGATATTAGTAGCGATTGGTAAGTAATCACTAAAATTAAAAGGAGAAGGAGGAATAACGCTTGTATTTATAAAAGATAAGGATGACTCTTTTAGAGCTGCAATGTGATCGATATACGATGAGTTAGATAGATTTTTATGCTGATAGGTGTATGTTGGACCAGCGCCACTGATTATATCGATAAATGAGAGCTTATTTGATTTAATGAAATTAGTTAGATGGTTAGAAAATTTATTGCGTTTATTATTATTACGGATCTCAGAATCGTAAAGTGTTTCGGGATAAGACTGAAAATCTCCAGCAATAATTCACTTTCATCTTCACAATGAAATTCACTTTCATCTTCCTAGTTTTTTACGATTGAAGTGATTAGGTTTAATTGTTGTTCGTACTTTGAAAGGGATTCCTCGTTATTTCGACATGATGTGAGATAAATACCAATAAAGACTAGATTGTGACACCATGGCCTACTTGAATTACACGGCCTGATTTGGTAAAAAATTAAGAGGCCAGTTTTTTTACGGCTCAAGTATAAAAAACTTCATGTTATGGTTAAGAGTCTTGTTTGCACTATAATTGTTTTATTTTTATTTAATTAAAATGGTTTAATAATAGTTAGATTTTCTTTGAGTACTTACATTATTTTGTGCTGGATTTTCTGTTAACTGATTGCCTGCTTCAGTTTATTCCAACAACACAGAATACTGAAATAGGCTTTCAGATAACTATATCAACGCATACCAACATGCTACTAAAAATAATCTTTCATGTTGCTAAGATTGCCTAAACCTCTCTATTGAACAAAAAAAAGGTTTGTACTTTTGAATTTTTTATAATTGAAATTAAAAGAAAAAATTTTTGTTAGAAATGTTTATTTTGTCATTGTCTTTTTTGGAATTCTTTTACTTGACCTTTTCTCAATGAATATGTAATTTTTTATTATAAAAAATATTGTTAACAATACGAAATCTATATTTGATTCCCCATTTTTGGTGGTTTTTATTTGTAAAATTAAAAATCCTAGATCAAATCTTTTAAATTTGTTTCACAAATTTTTAATTGAAAAAGAATGACTGCAATGTTTCATTAGAGAAATAACATAAAATACTAAAAAGATGACAAATAAAATTAGACAGAGGTTGAATTGAATATATAGGTTCTTCTCTTTATAAAGTAACGTTTATTGATCATAAGTTTTAAATTAAAATCTTTTTGTTAATTTTTACCATTATTACTTGCTTTAGTATATATATCTGTGCTATCTTCAGAAAGCTGACAGTAGTATTTATGTAGACAACTAAGAAATATTTTGCATAATATTTTTTAAGGATTATCAAAATTCTGATAAATATTTTCTGAGAAAATCTGCCAAAATATTTTTACTAATGGCATATTTTGGCAGATTTTCTCAAAAAATATTTATCAGAATTTTGATAATCCTTAAAAAATATTATGCAAAATATTTCTTAGTTGTCTACATAAATACTACTGTCAGCTTTCTGAAGATAGCACAGATATATATACTAAAGCATATAATAATGGTAAAAATTAACAAAAAGATTTTATTACTTTTGTAATTTAGTAATGCATATTTAGTAATTTTTAGTAATATTTTAGTAATATTTAGTAATGCGTATTTCTAAAAGACTCACAAAAAGTCTACTACTGGTCATTTAACTATACTTACTAAAACCTAGCTTTAAAGGATCTTTGTAAATTAGAACTATAAACAAATGTAAAGCCTTCTTTAAGGAAATCATGCATAAGAAATACAATTACTTTTAGTGTTGTAATTAGAGCACAAGAAGTTTGTTTGGTTAATGTAAAGTATTTATCAAACTTTATTTTGATCAAATTTCAGTACAATTTGCAATTTCTCTATAAAGTGTGGGTTTGTTATCACCTTTCAAAGCAACACTGCTGAGTTTGATTGGATGAATTAAGTTTCTGCTTTGAATTAAGTATGATAAATAACTTATAAAACAATGATAAAAATTGTGCTGCGTTATTTCTTTCAGAAAAATAACTCTAAATTACAGCTGCAGTTGTTTCGTCAAATATTTTCAATGTTGACAACTTGTTTGTTGTTTCCAAAATATGTGACTTGATAATTAATTTTTATTGCTTTTTCTTGCCTGTTTAATAATTGATCTTTTAATAAACTTTAAGAAATATATTCCCTGTAATGTAATCAGCAGTAACTTCAACAAGAAGAAAAAAACAAAAACCGAGAATAACAAGTATGTTTTAAACACTCCTTTTCTAAACTAAATGATAAATTAATACTTTTCCATCTCCAGTATATGCTTTATTAAACTACAAAATGCATTAACATTTGTAGAATGGTTATTGGTAACAACAGCTCTTATCTTGAATTCAGATTGGTGCATTGAGGTAATATACTCATCATTTTCTTTTTTCAAACATAAACCAGTTATGTAAACTTTAGATGAGGATTTCAAAACATAAGAATAAATTTTTGAAGCCCTACAATCATAAAAACAAAAAACTTCTTTAAAAACTTTTTTAAAAAGATTATTTTCTCAATCTTCATCAAATCGTTTACCACTTTGGTATTAAGCTGCTTTTTGGAAGTACATCTTACCCACAAGAAGCAAATAATCTCTTGATACCAAATTTTTGTCAATGATTTTTCTAATATATTATAATTTTTTAATTTGTAATTTTCACCACTGCGAAATCATTTAAATAAAGAAATATGATAAGCATTTATTTGGCAATGAAAAAAATTAGAAATTTATTCACAGCTATTGACTCCAAAACAGTTGGTATGCCTGATATTTTTTGCCTAATGTAAATAAATGGCCTGATTTATTGCATTTTAATTACTGTATGTTTGAGACATCCAGCATAGTAAAGTATTTATATTGGAAAACCTTGTTTTGCAGTGTAAATATTTTGAAGAAAAGTTTATGTTTTCTACTTAACAATTGCAATTATATTAAATAAAGAATTACAAACCTTTAAAATATTTCAATAGAGAATTGTGAGTAGTTTTAGCAATATGTAAAATTATTTTTAGTAGCATATTGGTTTGTGTTAATATAGCTATCTGAAAGCCTATTTCAGTATTCTTTGTTATTGGAATAAACTGAAGCAGGCAATCAGTTAACAAAAAATCTAGCACAAAATAAAGTTCCCAAAGAAAATCTAACTAATATTAAACCATTTGAATAAAATAAAGATAAAACAACTATAGTGTAAACAAGACTCTTAACCATAACAAAAATGAAGTTTTTATACTTGAGCCGTAAAAAAACTGACCTCTTAATTTTTTACGGAAAATGCAACAAATCAGGCCGTGTAATTTAAGTAGGCCATGGTGACACTTATTTTTGCCTTTAATAGCGAGAATATTGTCATCTTCATAGATTATGTGAGGAGACAGTAAAACATCTTTTTTAATAATGAATGCGTTTCCTCCAAATGGTTTTCCAAATGTTTTTTTTCTGCCGCATGAAAAAATACTTTATGTGTCGGCAATGCTATGTTTTTTAGCACAAAAAGTTCAATATTTAAAAGCCAATGTTCCGATAGAAAAATAATATCAAATGATTTGACCAGTTCGGAAATATAAATTGAGTTCGATTTAAAACTTTGGCAGTTATATGCACAAAAAGAAATATTTTTAAAGGTTTTACTTTCTATGTTTCCTTTCATTTTGAATTAGAACTTAGTATTCGAGTTGAGTAAGAATGTTGCTGTGCAAAGGATGGTTGTTCTTTAGATGTAGAAAATATTTGTTGAGTTGGTTGTACAGAGTGTAGCGTATTAACTGCACTCTGCTGTGGTGTTTCGTTTCTTGAGGTAACACGATGAAGCCTGAATGGTTTAACGATAATATTAGTATCCCAAATATCAGGGTTTAGGATTATGTCTTTTTCATTACTTTTTATGATAACTTTGAACGAACGATTGTATTTATTTTCCCGGTTAATAGGCTCAATACCTATTTCATTTTTGATGTGGTTAGATAGATCTTCTTCCGACATTGAGTTACAGACCCCTCCTACAAAGATATAAGATTCTCGCACCGTACGATCGCCTGCAATAGAGTTGCTGTTAAATGCAACTAGGATTATATTGTTATTTTTTTATTTGTTTATATATATATATATATATATATATATATATATATATATATATATATATATATATATATATATATATATATATATATATATATATATATATATATATATATATATATATATATATATATATATATAAATATATATATATTTATATATATATATATATATATATATATATATATATATATATATATATATATATATATATATATATATATATATATATATTGATTGATTGATGTATAAAAATACATAAATAAATGAATTTAATCAAATAAATATTTTTATTTAGAAATTAAAAAAAAAAAAAAAAAAAAGATTTATTTGCTAATCTCCAAATATAAAAAAAATCAGTTAGAACCTTGAAAAATCAACGTACAGTGGGTCAAAGTTGTCTAAAAATAGCAAAACTATTTGTGGGTTAAATATAAACATATGATACATGTTTATAGAGGTTTTTGGGGCCAAGAATTTCATTTTTGGGCTTTATTCTAATTTTTGGAGTGGTCGTGACCACACAAGTGTTATTTTAGGTTTGTCAAGGGTGGTCATGGGGTTTCTCGATGGTTTTTAAATTAGGTGGGACATGATTTATGTTTAAATATAGGTAACTACTGTCAGGGAGTTCAAATCTGTGCGTATACGGAAAGTAGTCATGACCGCCTAAATGGTCATTTTAGTAGTGTTCAAGAGTGATCCTGAGTTGTCCCGATGTTTTTCAATTAGAAATTGAAAAACATCGGGACAATTCAATTTGCTCACCTCTTGCCCACTGTGCAACACAAAGAAATATTTCAGCGAAAAAAGTTGCTAAATGCATTCATATTGTTTACTCAAAACATTGAAAAAAGGTTAGCATCACAATGTACTATGTTGTAATTTCATACAAATTGGGTGGCCAAAAATAGTTTTGAAGAAAATAATAACTTTTTTTTTCTTTTTTTCTTATCTTTTTGTCATTTAAACAAAGAATTTAATAATTTATTTGGTTTAAACACATGTTCATACTTTACAAATATATTTTGTACTAATTGCACTTACATGTACAAACATATTTTGCACTTACATGTACAAACATTTTTTGAACTAATTTGAAGAGTTTTTATATAAAATTTTCTGATTTTTTTGTTTGATTTTTTAGTAATACTTAAAAGCTAAGTTTTTTAGGATTACTTAAAAAAAATATTCGGTCAACTGCAACAAATTTAAACCAACTTTGGATTGAAATAAAAGCTGCTTGAGACGCCGTTATGCCTGAACAATTCTAAAATTAAATATTGTCAATGGACCTTCGTTGTCAAGCAGTTATTGACTCAAAAGGATACCCCACTAAATATTATTTACCTCAAATTTTCTTAACTATTTATATAAAGAACTTCCGTGTTTTTATAGCAAAATTAGATAAATTGAAAATTTTGTACAGTCTATTTAAATTGCCCCCTTATTCTGTACCTTTGAATTATATATTAACTTAGTTAGTTTATTAACTTAGTTATTTTCTCAAACTAATAATTTATTAGGCTAAAAAAGTTTTGATCTCAAAAACTCTCTGGAAAATATGTCATTACATATTGAACATCATTTATTTTATTATTTAAAAGTTTTTATTTAATTATATATATATATATTTAATTCTAGAAAGAAGTTTTTTTAAATTTAAAACAAATAAATCCATTTTCGGAACTCATTTTATTTTTGGAACTTATTTTATTCATCAATTATGAATCAGAATCACTCAGTTCTTCTATATTTTATACTTTGCATAAATATTTTTAAGTTATTTCATTTTGTCATTAAGTCCTTCAAATCTCCTCATAAAAAAAAAACATAAATAGCAAACAAAAACATGCTGTTAGAATCATATTTGAAGTTAGTAGAACGATTCCTTGTGAACTTCTTTTACGCATAATTGTTGCCTTGAATATTTTCAAACTTAATATCCATCTTGCAGTTCATGTATAAAACAAAATATTTACTGTCCCCAAAAATCTTTATTGACAATTGCCATTATCACAAATCACTTTTTCTTGGTTTTTATTTTTTGTGTGTATATATATACTTATGTATGTGTATATATATTTATGTATATATGTATGTATATATTATTTATGTATATATATATATATATATATATATATATATATATATATATATATATATATATATATATATATATATATATATATATATATATATATATATGTATATGTGTGTGTGTGTGTGTGTGTGTGTTTGTGTGTGCTCATATATATGGGTATATATGCGCTTATATGTGTAAGTGTACAAATGTGTATATAAATTTATATATATTCATTTTTATTTTTAACTAATCTGTTTATGATATTTTGTATTAAACGATTTTTTTTTTTTTCTTTTTTTTTGTGAACATTTACCATTTACTCAATTTTTCTTATATACTATATATTCTTCAATAAAGTTGTATAAAATTATAAATTGTAACACGATGCTCAGCGAAAAGGCAAATTAATGCCTTCTTCATGCTTCGGCCATTAACTTAATTGTAAATTTATGTAAACTGTAATACTTATTCAACGGCAAAATATAATGTTAAAAAAAAAAGTTAGACACTGCAGCCGTTTTGCTATACTGAGCTAATAATTTACTAAACTCTTCAATACTATTTTTTGTATAATTATTATTAGCAATTTTTTTAATTTGATTGTCTAATATAAGAATAAGAAAAATGGCGCAAAACATTTTAAAGCTATTACCAAATCTACAGTGAGTTTTCTATGTTGTCATGATGCCCCAAAATTAATTAAATATAAACTATAAATTTATTTATTGTACAAATATAAACTATAGTTTTACTTATTTATTGTACAAATAGTCATAGTAATAATAAAAAATATTGAAATTTAATAAGTAAATCAATTTTCATGGTAATATTCTTAGTTTTAGGATACCCTTTCATACTAGCTATAGCCGGATCTAAAGTAAATGGAAGTCTGTTTAACAAATCCGTATTTGTATCTATACCAGATGTATTCCTAAAATTGCGCATAGTTTCCTCCGTTTGTATAACCAGTTTTTTGTTTGGGTACAATAATTTAAAAAAGAAAAAAACATTCTCTAAACTTATTCTGAATTGAACTTTTTTTTTCTTTTCCCCTCCTTGCTTCCGTTTTTTTTTTTAGTTATTTAGATTCTCACGGAAGAACATGATGACAGATCATTGCAAACTTTTCCGTCTGCAAAGTGTAATAGTTGATATTATTTATATGTTACGATCTCATAGAGACGACTTGTTTTAATTTTTTATTAAAATTTAAATTATCATAAATTATCATAAATTATTGACCTCTAAAAAATCTGTAGGCTCTTTATCAAAATTTGTATTGGCACCATTGAAATACAACGGAAACATAAATTTATTAAACTCTGTTTTAAAAAGCTTAACATTGATTCTGTTTTAACCCGTTGCATCAACTTTATATAAATAAAATTTCCTGGTAACTTTATGAATTTGATAAAATGAATAAGGGTGTGATATTTCCTGAGGTTTCCATAACTTCTTGAGATTAACATATCGCAGGCAGAAAAAGCATTATTATGTTGATTGCCTTAGAATTGACTTTAGTGTCTTTTTCAAGTTGTACGTAATTTTGGAAATAAAATCAAATTTTTTTTAACAATCAAAGCTGAACTCTTTCTTTCTTTAACTTTATTTCCATGGTCATACTGAGCACTTGGCTGATTAATTTAAAGAGGTGTATTTTGAATTTTTAAACTTTAAGACGGCGAGCGCTGAAAGTTTTTGTTGGTCTTCCAGGTCTGAATTTTGTGATATCTCCTTTGGTAGATCACTTTGAAATAAAAGATCAGTAAATTCAAAGTTTTTACTTATTCACGTAAAGAAGGTGCCGTAAAGAAGGTGCCGCAAAGAGCTATTTTTAAAAGCTTATAATTTTAATTTTTTATGTTTTTGCATTAAACACTCCTGCCATTTTTTTAACAATGTAACTCATTATTGTATCTAGCTTAAAATATTTTTCGGTTTGTACACATATATCAAAAAAAAGCCATCTGGTAAAAATCCATTCTGTAAAAAAGAAGAAAGATGTTTGTTGCGCAAATATGGGCAGAATGTTTTTTTGATTTTAATAACTTATAGGTATAAGCTTTAATTTCCATATAATCTTGCAATGATATCTGTTAATACTATATGTTAAAAATTAGGAAATAATTGTAAAATAAGTTTAGGATTTGATACAATTAATTTAATACAAATAAAACAGTTTTGAATAGAAGTTTCAAACGCGCCAAGTTCACGATTACTAAAGGAGTTAAATTATTGTCAAAAAGTCTCTTCAACGATTTTAAAAATTTGCGCATGTTCAAAAGAATTATTTAATCCCTGCATTGATTTTAAATAAAATTTGTTTAGGTCTTTAAACACTGTGGTTTATCTGCTATCGGAATATAAAATAAATAAAAACTTCAAGATATGTTCAAAAACTATCTTCCTAGATAATTAAAATAACATGCTGTGCGTCGGTAAAATTTTCTCAAAAATCGACGCACGAGTTGAGCAAGGAGAGGACTGCCTTCAACGACCGAACTAGTAGCATCAATAACAACTATAATCAATACATATTTATATTTATTTATTCAGCCATCAAAAGGTATTAATTACAAATTTATTGAGATCATGCACAGTAAAAACAGTTTATGATAAGAATCTAAAATACATATTCTAATTATTGACGGAGAGAGACAATAACCTTTTCTGACAACATTTGCAATTATAGCTGCGCCAGCCAAATAAAAAGCGTGAATAAACTGTATTGTTAAAATCTACATTAAAAACAGTTGATTAGTGGTGCGTTTAATGTGGTAGTTAATAAGGAATTCTAGTTTTTACCTACTCGTTTAGTGAAAAAATTTCTTCTTTCATAATGTTTCAAATTTTTTTAACGGCTAATTCAAAGGCAAAGGCTCGTTATTCTTAAACTATACTTAGATCTTTAATACGCTGGTGTGGTTTATTGCGCCACAAAATTGATTGAGTCTACTCCATTAATTATTTGGTAATGCTGTATAAGGTCCATACGCGTGCGGCAGTTTTGAAGGGTAGCCGTGGCAAATGTTCTTCGTATTTTAGGTGACTTATTGACTTAATCCATTTTGTGGTTAAATGTTAAATTTTTTTGATCGTTTTTATATCTCCTATGAAATAAGGAAACCACGCTGGGACGCAAATTCTAATAATAGTCGGATATAAGTATTATTTAGGAAACGATGAAGAGTTAAACCATGACTTCTGAATCCTTTTTTAAATTTCCCTGGCCTCATATTGCAGCCTACAGGCTAGCTTTCTATTTTCAGGGTGCAGCTGCAGCTACATAAGGATGATAAAAAAAGCGAGTGTGTTTAGGCAATATTTTAGTTAGAATGCTGATGAAACTATTATACTATTCGAACATGTTTGCTACTCCGTTTGTTAAATTACTGATAGAACTTTTATTCTTTGCTCACTTACTCTTTTCTGTTATATTTTTTGTGGTGTATGCTTGTCAAGCAAAAAGCTTCCTGTAAATTTATTATAATAACAAAAGTATCTCTGGTTTCTTCACAATTTACCATAATAACAAAAGTATCGCTGGTTTCCTCACAATTTACCATAATAACAAAATCTCTCCTTTCCTCACAATTTACCATAATAACAAAATCTCTGGTTTCCTCACAATTTACCATTATAACAAAATCTCTGGTTTCCTCTCAATTTACCACAATAACAAAATCTCTGGTTTCCTCACAATTTACCATAATAACAAAATCTCTGGTTTCCTCACAATTTACCATAATAACAAAATCTCTGGTTTCCTCACAATCTACCATAATAACAAAATCTCTGGTTTCCTCACAATTCTTATTACTTTTCTTCTTTTCATTTAGTGAAAAAATTTCTTCTTTCATAATGTTTCGAATTTTTTAAACTCTTGATAAATATAATTTAAAACAATCTCATATTCAATAAGTAATTATACTATTTCTAAAACATTGCTATGCTCTTTTCCATTAATTTTTAGCGCTTGTTAAAAATTAAAAAAAAAAATGAAATGAAAAATTAGATTCAGATCAAGAGCGAAAAGTATTTTTATTACTCACACTTTCTTCATTTGTAAATATTAAAAACGGCAATTTTTCCAGTCAGTATGTGTTGTCCGGCGGACATCCGTGAGTTGTCCGACGGACGTCATCCGGATGATGCGTGCCCACTGGATTGCATTATTTTAATCAGTTTTATAACTTGCATTATTTTAATGAATTATACTTCTGTTATGTCGATTAACATGTCGAAAAGTCTCCAGTAATTCTATAGTTTACTGACAAACTTTTGTTTGTAATATCACTTTTTTTTTTTTTTACTTTTTACTTTTTTTTTTTTTTTTTTTTATTCTTTATTACAATCACAACTACAATTTCTATTATAACTTGTGAATAAAACGTAAGACATAAAAAGAGAAATAAATAATATTTACAATAAAGATTTCGTTAACAATAGAAATATGACAATAAATATAACAATAAAAATTAGGAATAAAGAATGCGGAAACTCGAAGAAGTCCTTGAGGTCTTGTCGTAGAGAACCGCTGGAATCAAAACGCTTTAAATGAATTCATTTTTATTGATTTTTTGTAAATGTTTATTCGCTTTTGAATCGGATCTGTTCCGATCACGGCGATCTATAAGTAACAGGCTGTGACACGCAAAACTTAGAAAAAAATGTGGGGGCCGATATTTCAAAAATCAATATGATAATTGTTTTAAAACAAAATATGTTGCTCCCGTTAAAGCATTAAACTATGTAAAAATTTGTACAATTTATAAATCTTTTTAAGTTTTTAACAATAAACTTTATTCAATTGTTTCAATTCATAAAATTGCTTAAATAATGAAATAAAAAAGTTTCATATCAGGTAAAAAACAAAAGTTAAATAAAGTACTGTTAGGGGGTAACTGCACCTTTAAATAGGAATATATTTTAGTGATTTAAATAAATAAGTAAGACTTTTAAAATCATAAAATAGAAACTTTAAATCAACTTTAAATTTCAATAAAGAAATAAAAGCATAAGTGTCAATAAATAACTGTCAACTTAACAAGACAACTTTAAATTTTTTTGAGACGGTTCTTTGTTTGATCTTGGTGTGGAAAGTTTGCAGTGGTTTTTGATAAAAATATTTGACAGTACCATGATGTCCATGTCAATAGAGTAATGATCCGATATAAGCATAAAAGTGTTGCACAGGGATGTCCGACCAGGGATGTCCGACAAACTTTATCTTTAATAGAGTTAAATAGTACAAATGAGAAGAAAACCCATTGAACAGTATTATCAAAAGGAACTTTTAACCCATCTCTATCGACTGATTTTAGATGTTGATCAAACTTTTCAAAATAAAACATTGTTCTGGTTAAAAGCTCATTTTCGTTAAGCAAATAATCATTACGAGACACATATCCGGCAATATAAACAAGAGACATCTTTGATTGAACAGTTATACTTATTTCTAGTGTTGGTAAATTATCAAAGACCTCAGCTGAAGATTCATCATGTAAAAATCCACAAAATTGGCAAGAATGTCCTGCATCAGGAGTTGACTCATTAATGTTATATGACAACAAAAGTGAAGTTTTAGAAATATTGAACTTTTCAATTATTTGTTGGACACTTAAAAAATATGTGCCACCAGATCCTTGTCTTAACTTGCTGAATTCTTTTTCAAGTGAGCCTGTTGTAAATTTTCCCAACATAACATATTTGTGTTTTTCTTTTAATAGTGTTTTTGTCAACTCACCAATTCCTTTACATGTATGATTTATGGAATATCCTGTATCATGTGTTAATTGTTTTATACGCTTCCCTTGATTACTTGTCACATTTCTCCGAAATTCCAAATAAATTTTAATATATCATCGTTTGGATCTCTGATGACAGCTTGTCGATCATCATTAAACCTAAAATCTACACCCACACTTTTTACATTTAAAACTTTCCATCATGTAACAACCATTTTAATAAAATCAGCAGTCTCATTTATGTTTAAGATGTTGGAGGTTTCGGGATGATTAAGTAAAGCGCTGTATGTTTTTTCAGAAAACACTTTTAGACAGGTAGAAACAGATTGTCTTTCAATATGACTGGGTCGAACAGAAACTTCATTCAAATCAGAAAGTTTCATTAGACAATTAGAATCAGCTTCAAAAAGTTTTATTAATTGACTCCAACAAGCTGTTTTCTCAACACCATTTTCATAAAAAATTAATTCTCCTTTTTTTTCTGTGAGCCAATTGTTTTAGATGTTTTTGATTAAGTGGACCAAGTCAAACAACAAATAGGTTCCATTGGTGGTTAGCCAAGGTTTTTCAGGAAATGTGTCAAATTTTTTAAAAAATTCCTTGATTAGTTCGATTTCCATCAAATACCTAGTTACCTTTGTGCTGCCATTAGACTCTTTAACTGCTTCAACAATCAAATGAATTTGATCATATAAAAATTGAGAATTTAATTTGTTTACAGGTAACATTTTCACAAGAAATTTAGGTCCACCAAACATACAAGTTATCATGACACCTAAAACAGTTTTTGCAAGAGAATCTGGGTTATCTAATGCTTTTCCAAAAAGAGCACCTCCATGATATAATAACATTTTTTTAACATAAACCTCATCGTGGAGAATAATACAAGTTTTTTGATCATCACTTAAATTATTAAAAACTTCTTTTAAAAAAAAATTATCATCAGATTTCGATACTTTAGAAGTAATGCGTGTCAATGTTCGAATAGAAGGTAGTTTAAAATCATCACGCAATTTTTTATAAAGTGTACGAGAGGTAGTAAAATACTCAAATGCTCTGATGATTACACTAAGACTATACTTATTTGTGTTCGTGGAATCAATTTGCTCATTCATTACTATTTCCTTACTGTTTGGTGTCAAAAGGTTCAAGTATCGCAAGATTTCTTCAAATTTAGACCATTTGTTAACAATATTAGACACAGTATGTACTTTTCTTTTTACACCATTGAAATATGATTCAAACTTTAAACAGCTATAAAATTTAATGATTAATTTTGGTGTTGCATAATTAATAAAATCTGTAGATTGTACACAAAGTTTACGATCTGAAATGAAAGCTACAATATCAACAGAAAAATTGCGTTTTTTATTTAACAATGGGTCACAAAAAAAGTCATAGTTAAAATTATCTTGTGCTAAAAATAAATAGATTTCGTCAAAAGAAGTTCGATTAGAGGACAATGCACGTTTAGTTGAATTTAAAGAGGGTATAGATGATGGTATAAATGACTAAAGTACCTAAAACTAAAAAACACAAAAAACCATCGTCATCACCAAGTTCTCTAAACCTATCATTTACTAATATTCGTGGTCTTCGAAGTAACTTTTCTTCTGTTGAGTCTTATCTCTTGCAAAGTTCACCAGACCTACTTGCTCTTTGTGAGACTAATTTGAGTTCGGCTGTCCCATCTTGTGATCTTAGTGTTAATGGTTATCTTCCTTTAATTCGTAAAGACTCCAATAATCACATGCTTGGTCTGGGCATCTACATTCGTAAGAACTCACCCATTTGTCGTGAAACTAGGTTTGAATCTACAGACTATTCATTTATGTGCTTTCGTTTAGCACAACTTCACTCTATCGCCTTTCTCTTTGTTCTATATCGCTCTCCTTCATCCCAAGATTGCACTATTCTTGATGTTATTTCTGATCAAATTGACCAAGCCCTCTCTCTTTATCCATCGGCCAATATCGTCGTTGTTGGTGACTTTAATGCCCACCACACCGATTGGCTTGGCTCTTGTGTCAGTGACTCTGCTGGCGTTAAGGCCCTCAACTTTTGCCTTTCTCAATCTCTAACTCAAATAGTCAACTTTCCAACTCGTTTTCCAGACAACCCTAATCATTTACCTTCTCTACTCGACTTATGTCTTGTTTTGGATCCTAGTCAGTGCTCAATTTCTCCACATTTACCCTTAGGTACTTCTGATCACGGTTTGATCTCTCTAAAACTATTATCAAATTCTTCTACTTTATCAGAATCCCCCTATCATCGTACCACATACAACTACCTTAAAGCTGACTGGGACTCTTTCCGTGATTTTCTTCGTGATGGCCCTTGGGTAGAAATCTTTCGTCTTCCTGCTGACAAATGTGCTTCTTACATAACTTCGTGGATTCAGGCTGGCATGGAATCTTTTATTCCCTCTCGACGATTCCAGGTCAAGCCTCACTCTTCTCCTTGGTTTTCCTCACATTGCGCTGCAGCAATTTCTAATCGAAACTGTTACTTCCATATCTATCAGCAAAACAATTCTCCAGAAAACAGACATCTGTTCACTATCGCCAGAAACCATTGTAAAAAGGTTTTGTCTGACGCCAAAGCTCGCTATTCCCAGGTCATTAAATCTCGTATCTCATCACAAAAATTAGGCTCTCGAGACTTCTGGAGAATCTTTAACAGTATCAATAATAAGGGCAAATCTGTTATTCCTTCTCTCTTGTATGGTTCAGACTTTGTCACCTCACCTAAAGACAAAGCTGAATTATTTGCTAAGAACTTTTCATCAATATCATCTCTTGATTCCACTAGTTGCGTTTTACCTGACATAGCCGTCAAACAGGTTGATCCCTTGCTTGACATTCGCATCACTTCAGCTTCTGTATCTAAAGTAATTTCCTGCTTAGACTCTTCAACAGCTTGTGGTCCTGACAACATTCCTGTTGTAGTCTTGCAGAGGTGTTCTCCTGAGCTTTCATCCATACTCTCTAAACTATTTAACAAGTGCTTATCAGAGTCTTGTTTTCCATCATGCTGGAAAGCAGCATCTGTTATCCCTATTTTCAAAAATTCCGGAGAGCGATCTGATTCATCTAACTACCGTCCCATTAGTCTTCTTCCTGTCATAAGCAAGGTTTTTGAATCTTTAATCAACAAACACTTAATCTCTCATCTTGAATCAAATAACTTACTTTCTGATCATCAATATGGATTTCGGTCTTCTCGTTCTACAGCTGATGTGCTAACAGTAATAACCGATAGGTTTTACCGTGCATTAGATAGAGGTGGAGAGGTTAAGGCTATCGCACTTGACATTTCTAAAGCTTTTGATAAAGTTTGGCATGCTGGTCTTCTCCATAAGCTTTCTTCTTATGGTGTAGCTGGTAACGTCTTTAAGATTATTGAGTCCTTTCTTTCCAATCGTAGTATAAAAGTTGTCCTCGATGGACAACACTCTTCTTCACATCCTGTAACTTCAGGGGTTCCTCAAGGTTCAATCCTTGGCCCTATACTCTTTTTAATTTACATTAACGATCTTCCAGATATTCTCACATCTAAGGTGGCATTATTCGCCGACGACACTACCATTTACTCTTGTCATGATAAGAAGCCTACACTCTCTGATTGCTTGGAGGGGGTATCTGAGCTTGAAAAGGATCTCACTTCTGCTACAGCATGGGGCTCACAGTGGCTGGTGAACTTTAATTCAGATAAATCTCAATTTTATTCGGCCAATCGTTATCGTAATAATTTAGATCTTCCTATATTTATGAATGGTAATGTACTAGATGAGTCATCTACCATTCATCTTCTAGGATTAACTCTTACTTCTGATCTTTCTTTTAAACCGTATATCAAATCCATTGCAAAATTAGCATCTGCTAAGGTTGCATCTCTTTATCGAGCTCGACACTTTCTTACTCCAGATTCTATTCTCTATCTCTATAAATCTCAAATCCGTCCCTGTATGGAATACTGTTGCCACATCTGGGGCGGATCTTCTAATGATGCTCTTTTTCTTTTAGACAAGGTGCAAAAACGAATTGTAAACATAGTTGGACCTGCTCTGGCAGCCAATCTCCAACCTTTGTCACATCGTCGTAATGTTGCTTCTCTTTCTCTTTTCTACAAATACTATAATAGGCACTGCTCTAAAGAGCTAGCGTCCCTTGTGCCATCTACTAAAATTTATTCTCGTGTTACTCGCCATTCAATTAAGTCTCATCCTTTTTCTGTGACTGTTCCTAAGTGCTTCAAAAACTCTTATTCTTCTAGTTTTTTTCCTCGAACATCAGTTCTTTGGAATTCGCTTCCTTTATCTTGCTTTCCTGATTCATATAATTTGCAATCTTTTAAGTCATCAGTCAATCGTTATCTTGCTCTACAGATTTAGTCTTTTCTCTTCCAGTAACTTCCAACTCTTATAGTGGTTGCTTGCAGCCTTGTTGGAAGTGAAGATGTTAAAAAAAAAAAAAAAAAAAAAAAAATTTGACTTAAAGGAACATTGGGCCAAATTGATGGTGGATTTTTTGGTCTTTCTCTTCCTTTTACTTTTACTTTTTCAAAATTTTTGGGCCAGTGTAGTTCACAGATCACAGTGACACTGTGATCTGTGAAAAAAAATCAAACGAATCTAAAATGTCTTTTTATAGATTTCCAAGAGCTGAAGAAGAGAAAAAATGTTGGATAAAGTGCATTCCTAATGCAAATTTAAAAATGACAAGCAACACTGTCAGTGTTGCTTGTCACTTTTAAATTTGCTCCTTTCTTACCAATAATGTTTATTGAGCTAGAGCCAGCGTCGAACCTCGAACCCGTTGGTTCTGAGCCAGACCTCTAACAACTGCGATAAATTATGATTAAGTGAATATGTACACATTTGTACATGTACACACTGCGATTAAGTAGTGTGCATACGCTTTTCTCAAACATATAATTTGTGATCAAGTAACAATCAAAATTATTGTTTAATATTTTCTAGTTCAATAATAGATTCTGTCAAATTTCTCAATTATAAACGAAAATCGGTTCGTGAAATTAATTGAAATTATAAGGAATCAATTGGAAATAATAATATTAATGAATTGAAAACTCAAGCTACTTAAAATGAGTATTTATATACGTATTACCGTAATTGTTAAAAAATTGAACGAAATTCTTGATAAAGTTCTATATTTCTTTCAAATTCTTTGATAAAATTCTTTTTGACAACTTCATTTGAATATCAAAGCGCTTTTCAGGATTTTAATATACTTTATTAAACTAAAGGAATTTAGAGGGTGTTTACATAAGGGTAACCTTTATGTTTTTTTATACTTTTGAGTTTATTTTATGAAACTTTTTGTGTATCTAAATAATTTTAATAATGAATAAAAAATATTAGAGAACTTTTTGAAAATATATAAAAAAAATAAAATAAAACCGAAAAAGTATTGGACAAAGGATTTTTGATCTTAATGCCAAGTAATGCCAGGTCATCACTGAAGTAAAAACAATAAAAGCCAATAATATATATTAAATTTTATACAAACATATTTCAATAAAATATTCTTATTTAAAAAATATGAGCTAGTGTTTCATTAAAGAATTTTTTGCATTTCTACAAGATTTCTCTGCAAGATTGTATTTAATTATTTGCTCAACCTCTCCGCATGCACTTGCAGTAGCTTTTGGTCGATTTCGAAGAACTTTTTTGGCATTAGTTGTTGGTTCAATAAGCTTTTTCCCGCTACGAGTTGTGATTGGTGGCAGGGGTTGAATGTTTGATTTGCTTATGACAACATTAGGTTGATTTATTGATATAAAATCTTCATAATCTGATGGTCTTGGTTTACTAGATAATTTCTGATAATGCCATGATGGCAAATCGTCAATGGAATGTTTAGATATTAAACTCGAAGACAATTTTACCCTATTATTTTTAGGTAAAGAATTTTGCAGCACGTAATCTGTAACTATTTCCTGAGAATAATGTTCGTGAATAAAACCATCAAGGCTAGCTGAGGGGGACAAAACTTTATTACGCGAACTACGTCTTCGAATTGGGGTCGCAAGAGGTGGAGAGGGGCATACCGTAGGTTTGGAAAACTCAACATTATTACCTTGAAGATTCATAAACTTATTAAGTTGAGTCGTTAAATAAGCTATCGATGATGACTTATTTTCAAGTTCAACCTGCAGTGACGCAATAATTCTTTGTGCGTTTTGTAAGTCACAACTAAACTTTTGTTCTTTGCTTTTCAACTGAGCTTCTAATAAACTTATTCTTTTATCGGGAGATTCAAGCTGAACAGAAAATTTTTCCTGTTCTTTTACTGATTTGGTATGAGCCGAACCTGAAAATTAAAAATAGAATATTGTACTTTAGATCAAAATATTGTACTTTAAAGTAAAAAAAAATTGAAACAAACTGTTGTAATATTGTAAAAGAAAATAATTTTAATTATATGAAAAAGGTAACTCAAAACAAAAACAACTCGAAACTTGTTTTTGTATTACCCACATAATTTTATCTTGTTCTTTCACATTAAAAATCTAGCTAACATCTAAGCATTAAAAATTTAATTTCTCCTTTTGTAAAATGTTTACCAATATGAACATTTTCAAAAAAAAAATCTATTAAACAGTCCAACAATTGACTGATATTTTGTTAATTAAAGTTGTTATCAAACTATGTTTAAAATTGGAGTGAATGGCACTGTGGGTAATGTATGTGCCGTATGCGTCGTTTGCTACAAAAAGATAATAACAAATCCAAATATTTTATAATTTATACTTTAATACTTGAGATGTTACTTGTGTCTAAAACTGTGCCTATATTTTTTTTAAAATATTTCTTGTGTCAACTCTTTAAAAAATGTTTTTTTAATACTCCTTCAGAAATGTTGTGTTTTCAAAGTTGGTAATATGAAATCAAAATGTTATTTGTATCTATAAAGAAATATATATATATATATATATATATATATATATATATATATATATATATATATATATATATACACACACACACACATATATATATATATATATATATATATACACATATATATATATAGTATTATTAATTTTTTGTTTATGTTGAGAGTGTTTTTAGCCACATTATGACAGGCGACACAGATATTTCAAGAAGTGGCTAGATAAAAAGTAGATTCTAGCATTTACTCTGTGTCAAATCAAACAAAAGGATTTTTATCATACCTTTTCTGACTCATTCGTCATTTATGTACAATGAATATATTTTGTTACATCCTTTTACTGTATCTATCCCTGCATGCTTTAAAAACTTTGATTAGTTTAGTTTTTTTAACCGCACTTGTACCTTTTGCAAATCACTCCCATCTTCATGTTTTTTTGACTCATAAAACCTTTTAAACAACTTTTTAATTCTTCGGTCAACTGTTTCCTTCTTTAACTCTATTTTTTTGTTTTCCAGTAACTCCCAAATTTAATAGTGGTTGCTTGCAGCCTTGTTTAGAGTGAATTAGAATAACAATAGAAAAAAATATCTCCATTTAGATATTGAAAAGCATTTAAAAAATTGTAAGTTTATATATCTATAAAATATTTCGTAGTTTCACTTAACTTTATTAACAATTATTATCTTATGCTTTGGTATAGCTATGTAAAGTTGAATGGTATAGCTATGTAAATTTAAATAAACTCTTTATGTTAATACATTTTAAAAACAAAGATTTTTCCATTTACTTAAACAAATTGTCGTAAACTGTGGTTTTCTATAAAGTAAAATAACATCTTTGATTATCCATAGGTGCTTGACATTGTATTTATAAAAAAGTTAGATACTTTTTCAGTATTATAAATCAATTCACTACACACTTTTTATACACTATTACACATTTGAACATTTCTTCATGTATTATTACCTCATGTATACAATCTTCTCAGGGTCAGAGTTAGGGTTATGCTTCATGTATTATTGTACAAGTCTTCTGTGGTTTCCTTGCTCTTGAACTCTATTCTTTGTTTTCTCCAAAATTTCTTTTAAGCACAAAATATGTGAAAATTCTTATAAACAGTAGAAGTTTTTTTAAACTTGTTAAAAACATAATTTGTTTTAAAGAACTAAATTGAGTGCCGTTTTTACATGGTTCTCTTGCCTATTAATTACTGTGATTTTTCCACTTTATATACTTCTTTGAGTTTTGATATGAACATGTTGGAGGCATAATCAAAAATCAGGAAACTCATAACAAAATATTAAGACATTCATTTAAGTGAAAATGTTGGTAAATGTTTGAGTTTTTATCCTTGGTGTTGTGATATTGGATAGGATAACGAATAAAAGCAGGTTCAACCAAATCATTAATGATCCAACCAACTTAAGAAAGGCCAAACAAACATAACTTCAAAAGATTAACAAAGATACAAAACTTTCAAGAAAACTCAAGAATAAAGGTTTTTTGGTTATTCCAAATACAACAAAATTTATCCTTCAGTCTTGCCCTGCATGGATTTATGGCTTTCTGAAAATGCATAAAACTTCTTCCATAAAATAAATAGTTTCTTCTATCATTACATATAATTATAAATTATAAAGATTTTGTATATAATTAGTCTGCATTAATACCTTGTGAACTTTGCACGAAAGATTCTTTCACTTTTGTTAAAGAAGTAATTTAAATGAACTTTCAAAAGCACTTTTTAGCATCTTATGATATTACCAATTAATGGAGCTATGTTCTATTACAAGAAGCAATATATATTGCTAAAATCGCATTATAAATAGTCAAGCCAATCTTAAAATTAGTAAAAGCATTTAGGACGAATTTATGACCAAATTAATGGTGTTGCTATGGTTTCTCCCTTAAAACCTGTTCTTGCTAATTTCATCATGAGAAATTTTGAGAATAAACTGATAAAGTAATGGAGTAAAACCAGCTTTTGATAAACATTATGTTAATGATATTTTTGCTGATTTCTTTAGACTATATCAGAAAATCATGCTAATGCTACACTATATCAATAATAAACAAAGATCTATTTGTTTTACTATCGGGAAAACAAAATTTTTTTAAACTTAATAATATAAATAAAAGAAACTGTTCCACTACTTTTCTCAAAACATCTTCTCAAGACTTATAACTAACTTTTTTAGTTTCACTTTATCGTGAAAAAAAAAGTTTATAAAATAAACAAAACTTTTCTTGGCCTTAGTCATGTTTTATAAAGTTCTCAAATGCAACCTTTGTCTATGTTGGTTGATTGAGTGAACCCATAGCTTTTATTTTACCAGATTAAAGATTTACCAAACAAAAACTGAAAGTCTGTCACCATATAATTGTTCTTCAATTCAATAAAAATTAAAAAAAAAACCTCTTTAGTCACCAATATATCAGAATGTAAATACTGTTATATTGGCATACATGCTACATGCAACTACATGCTATCTAAAGACAGCAAAAATAAAACACTACAGGAATGATAAAAACTACAATATAAACATCTTAAACAAAAGTTGTATTTCAATTCAATAACGACAGTTTTCTGATTTTGGATTCTGCCTCCAACAAATTTGTATTAAAACTCAAAGAAAGTTTGTATATAGAGTAGAAAAATTCAAATATTATTTATTAAGTGAACCATGAAATGACACTCTTAATCTTGATCTTTAAGACATTCAAGCTCTTTGACCATTTTCTTTTGTACTTTTATAACAATTGTTACATTTTTTAAATTGCTTTTTTTATTGTATTATAAATCAATTATATGGTCTATATTACTTTATTTAAACTATTATGTAGCAATAACACACACACATACACACAATTCTAGTATGTACTAAATGAAAATGCTCGCATATAAAAATATGTCGCAACAATAGTTTAGATGAAAAAGAGGAGTCAGTAGATGAGGAATGTCAGAAAGCAATTTAGATGGAAGAGGAATCAGAAAGCAATTTAGATGGAAGAGGAATCAGAAAGCAATTTAGATGGAAGAGGAGTCAGAAAGCAATTTAGATGGAAGAGGAGTCAGAAAGCAATTTAGATGGAAGAGGAATCAGAAAGGAATTTAGATGGAAGAGGAGTCAGAAAGCAATTTAGATGATGATTTTAAATCTAAAATAAATCATAAAATTAAATTTTAAAATAAATTTTACAATCAAAAATATTTAAAATAAAAATAATTTGAGAATTTATATGAATTAGGATAAATTTTATACAAACTTTTTAAATTCTACATATAAATTAAAAAATTTATATAAGTTCCAAGACTTTTGGCTGTATTTTTTGTTTTAGGTCTATTGCACATGGACAAAAAAAGGTTCAAGCAAAATATTAACTTTTCTTAAAAACACAGTTAATTTATACTCAAATTTTTTATTTAATTATTCTTTATTCAGTTATTTTTAATGAGTTATTCTTTAAAAACTTAAATTAAATTGACACAAATATCCATTGAAATTTTATATCACATGATGTAAATGAAAAATTTACATTATATGATGTAATTTAAACATGGAAAACTTTGAAGTTTTATAGAACACAATCAAATTTATTTTTATTTTATATCTTTCATTTTTTTGCGTACATTTATATTATTTACACATTGCATATTTGTATCAAATTGCAAGTTATTTAAGTTTATACAATTATTTTGAAATGTTTCAATTTTAACAATAGAAAGTTTTAGATCAAAAACTTCAGCAGATAACTAATAGCATACTATTAAGATTAGAAAGTTTTAGATGAGGTAAATGCTTCAACATATAACATCATTTAAAGTCAACATAATACAATAATAGAGATTATTTCCCACCAAAATTTGAATTTGATCCTTAAATAGAATAATTAACATAATTAAGTTTAGCAATAAAGTTAAATAACAAATGAAATAAACTATACTACAAAAAAATTTACTAGATTCATATATTTGCACTTGCATATTAGTGCTGGAATCATCATTTGCTTGTCTCCTGATACTTTTACTGGATTCATCAATCCTTTGTCCTGTGATATTTTTATTGGATTCGTCATTTGTTTGTGCTTGCTGTTGAACAAGTTGAAAATTAAGATCTACAAAAAAAAAAAAAAACATATATGTTCTGAATTTAATTTAAAGCTTAAACTAACAAAATCAAATAAATAAACATTTTTTCAATTTTTTTTACTGAATTATAGATTTTATTGTCAATTTATATTGCAAAAACAAAATAATAAAAATAAAAAAAAAAAAAAATTGATGTTTTATTTTAAATGAGAACAGCTAGTTTGAGCCAACTTTTATTTCATAAGTTCAGTCACTGTATACTTTTATTATCTCATAAGTTCAGTCACTGTATACTTTTTAATCAAGACATTGCAATACTACAAACTCAACATCCCAATAGTACATTGCAATATCACAAATTTAACATCCAAACAGCACATCACAATAACATTTTAAAATACCACATGTTTAACATCAAAAATTAATATTAAAAAACTAGTTTTTCAATGTTTTTTTATAATAAAGACTAGGAGAAATAAACTTCGACTTGAAAATCCCCTGCCTTGGGGCTCTTGGTTGAGTAAAGGATAGAGATGGTGTCTCGATAAAAAAACTCACCTTGGTAGATGTTAACTGAATCCAGCTACAGTCTTGTAGGAGGCCTCCTAGGAAAAACTTTAGGGGTAAGCAGAATAATTAGGTTGAAAAGCTTCAAACCTCTTTTTCATCTATTAGGATGGTGTATATGTTTTTGTAACTTGCAATACATTGTTACCTGCCTAGGATGATGAATACGGAACTTCTTGATTCTTCTCAAAAGTTTTTGTTTGTGCCTCGGCTATGCAACTCTTCTGGGATTCTTTTCCCGATTTTCTTCGTGATGGTCCATGTGCCAATGTCTTTCCTCTCTTGACTGATAAATACGCCTCCTATGTGACCTCCTGGATTCAGGTAGGAATGGAAACTTTTATCCTTTCTTGTCGGATGCTAAGCTTCATTATTCTCAGTTCACTAAATCTTGTATCTTATCTCAAAAGTTTGGCTCTAGAGACTTTTGGAAAATCTTCAACAGCGTTAATAACAAAGGTAGGTCTAACATTTTATCTCTCACTAATCTTATTACCTCTCCCAAGGCAGAAAGTGTGAATATATAACTTAAAGGTGTTGCTAGAGCAAAAGCACAATTTTTTAATACAAATGGACTTACTCTATCTGGGCCAACAGATTTATTTGGATCCAACTTCACTGTTATATTGTAAACCATTGAAATCAAATAACCATATATATTGTTTGTACGCTTTTCGAATTTTGGTACTTCGGTAACATCATTTTTTGTGAATACATCTTGAAAATAGTCATTTGCTATGTCTTTTGCTATGTCTTTTGGATCTGTGATCATACATGGCTTTTATTCTTTAAAGAATTTATACTCGACTTGATTTTTTTCTTCTGCTTTACATATGAGTACAAAAGTTTTAGGTTATGTTTAGCATCATTGGCTAACTTTGATTCATACTCTTTTACTGTTTTTTTGAATAACCTTTTGTATGTTATTTTACTCTGTTTGTATTCTTCTACCAGTTTTGCATTGGAAAAGCCACTGGCCAAACATTTGAACCAAAGTTTGTTTTTTGACTTCATTTTTATTTTCAGTGGCGGAGATATCCAGTTGCATAACTTATAATTCGTTTTTACATATTTGATTTGACGTATTTATCATATGTAATATTGTAAATTTTTAAGAAGGCATCATAGCATTTATTTACGCTTCAATTTTTAAAATTAGTTTTCCAATTGCAGTTAGTGAAAAATTCAGATATTAATTCATAATTTGTACTATGAAACAACTTTTTGCAAATTAACTTTGGTTGTGGCATTGATTTTGTTCTAAAATGACAAGACATGATGTCCTTATTTTTAAGTTTGCTAGAGGCGGTAAATGAATGATTTCTTCAATTCTTTCATTGCATTCGGCTATTATAAGGTCCAATGTACTAGTTGACGAAATTTCATCAGTTTGAAAAGTAGGATCTGTTACAAATTGAGTTAAATATGCATCAGATAAAAAGTTGATGAATTGATTTGCTAACGAATTAATATTTGTGTCTTTAACTGACTTAACGCCATTGTTATTCCATTTTATAGAGGGTAAATTGAAATCATCACACACTAATAATCCGTCATACTTTGTTGTTATTAAATGTTTTGCATATGTGATAAAATGAGTAACTGTATTTATGGAATCAAGCATGTGAGGCCTATAAATGCAGCCTAATAAACATCATTCATTGTCTAATATGATTTCAAAACATACTCGTTCATTATTGTTAGTTAACTTTTCATCCAAGATTTCGAAGGATTTAATCGAGTTTTGTACATATATGGCTACACCACCGCCTCAGTATGTATTTTTTTTTTTAGTTTTAAAATTAGTTTTTAGAATTACTAAAGTTTTTATTTTCAATGTGCTAAGCAAACAAACATGTTCTGTTTTGTAGATGATGTATTGAAATAATATTTTTCTTATCTTAAAAGGCTGTTTAATTTGAAAGTAGCCAGCGATGACCTTATTTAAAATAAGTTGTTTTTTATTTTTTGTTGGTTCTATATAACTTTATGTGACACAACATACATCTAACATAATATGTTAGATACTTAACTATGTTTATATTAATTACAGTGTTATTGTCTGGTGATATTTAAAGGAATACTGGTTAGATTTTATAAAGTTCATTTTACTTTTAACAACTTTTTATACACTTAACATTTTCAGTTTTTTTGTTTCCATTTCAACAACTTTTATTCGTCCACAATGTTTAAAATTGAAAAGCAATATTTTTGGTTTGAATTTATCTTAATGTTATAAAGTTATTCAGTTATTTATGCGGTGTTTTAAGTTAAAATTTGTTTAATTAGTTGCAGTTTGTATTTTTCTTGTATGTTTTTATATAAAGATAATGATGATATCAAGTTGTCAATGCATATAAATTATTTAAATCAATATTCTTAATGAAATTACAAATATGGAGTTTCTAATTTCATTTCATGGTATAAAAAATCAATATTTATTTACTATTTATTATAAAATATTTGTTGCTCATTATAAGTTGAGTTTTAATATTATATTTAAATCAAATAAAAGACGTCATCAGTAACCTTTTATATTAGTGACTTTTAAAAATTTCAATTTTTAGTTTAGCTGAACCATGATTCTAATGAGTAACTAACTTATACTTACAGTAACTAACTTATACAGCTAAGATCCTTATCTTTCTTCTAAAAGTTAAGATATTTTAACATTTTTACTTAAAATATGTATATATATATATATATATATATTATATATATATATATATATATATATATATATATATATATATATTTCTTTTTATTCACACTAAAACAAAAATTTTATTATTTACAATTTGTTATATTATGAATATAACAAAAAGTTAGCAAAGATAATTGTCTAGAATATATAAATATAGATAGATTGTTGGGTTGATTTGACAAGGTTATAACTAATTTTTTTTATATTAGGATAATAGCAAATAAATCTTTCTAAAAATACATAAATAAAAAATATTTATATGATTATTCTTTATTTATTTATGTATTTTTATACATCTACCAAAAAAGAAATTACATAAACAACTAAAAAAACAATAATGTAAATAATTTTAGTTAAACATTTAAAAAAAATAAAAAGATTTTTAAAAATTCTCTATATAAAAGTTTCAGTTAGAACTTCGTCAAACAAATGTGACAATATCATCAATTTTATCAACATCAAATTTAGTTACATAAAAAAAGTGTAATGTTGATTGGATTTTTGTGTTAATCCTATACAATACTTAATCCTATATATATATATATATATATATATATATATATATATATATATATATATATATATATATATATATATATATATATATATATATATATATATATATATATATATATATATATATATATATATATATATATATACTATATATATATATATATATATATATATATATATATATATATATATATATATATATATATATATATATATATATATATATATATATATATATATATATATATATATATACACATATATATACATACATACAAGGCTTTGGAGCTGGAACCGGAGCTATCTGGAGCTGGTATTTTTACTGAGCATGAGCTAGAGATGAAATAATTCTAGGTGGAGCTAGCTCCGTAGCCAGCTCCGAGCTAGCTCCTCTCTTTAATAATTTGGAAGATCAAAGTATGAGTATTTCTAGTTTAAGAGATTCTTGTAGATTGTGAATGTATACAAAAACAATTATTTTTAATATAAAAAATAATTGTTTTTGTATACATTCACAAGAGTGCAAGTATTTTTTTTTTAAACTAATTTTGATCAAATTGTTTCAAATTGAATTTTTGTGCTAGATCTTGATGTGACTGGTTTGGATTTCTAGCAATTGAACTGAAAATCGACTCAGGGTTGCCACTATAATTCCAGGCTTGGTCGGGAAGCGGGTGTGATCGTACTCGATAATTGACCACGTAAATAATATGTAGTTGCATAAAACCGGCCAGATTTTTTAGTTGTTTTGAGAACATTTAAAAAACAAACAAAAAAGCGCAATAAGATTAACTGGACCGATGTGAGACAGTTAAAAAAAGAAAAATAGCTTTTAACACGAAAAAACTTTAAGCAAAATAAATACGATTAAGCAAATATTTTTGAAACGTCGCTCTTTTGTAATTTTTTCAATAAATTAAGTGACATTTTTTATATAAAGTAAAAATTTACTAATAATGATTGTTTAATAATGATTGTTTAATAAGGACAAGAGTATATATAATTTTTATTTATATACTTGTCTTATTTCCAGTGCTGGATTGAGGAGGAGGGGAGGGGAAGTAGATAGAAATTAACTAAAAACGTTAAATTACTATGTGAGGAGGAAGCGGAACTACTTCACAATAACGCTGATGATGTTTAGTTAGTGGGCTTTACAATTTTAATTAGTATTTAAAACAGAAAAAATTAACTTTAAGTTTAACTATAACGAGTTTGTAAGAATGGCTTAAGCAAAAATAATTAAAGTTAGTAAATTAAAAACATTTATTTTTGTAAACAAATAATGCTAGTTTTAAACATTTATAGCTTTGTAGATGTGGCTCCGAAAATTAAAATAACAATTCGTTTGATATTCTTAAAACAATTTATGCTAGAAATCACAACGAAACCATAACAAAACTCAAATAATACAATTTTTAAAAGTATTTCAACAGAATACTCTAGAAACTTCAGTTAGTATTTTTTTAACCAATAGAATTAGTTGTTCGTAGGTTTGGCGAGTTTTTTGTATTTTTTTAATTTTTCCGCACAAAGATGTTTGAGAACATTGGAGTTTATGTATGTTTCCATGTATGTATGTTTCCACGTAAACAAAATATTTAAAAAATTACGATGAAATAATGAACTTAATTAAGGAAACATACATAAATTTAAATGTTCTCAAAATGACTAAAATATCTGGCCGGTTTTTCGCAACTAAATATTTTTTCCGTGGACAGTTATCAAGTGCGATCGCACCCGCTTCCTGGCCAAGCTTGTAACTCTGGAATAAAATTCCCTGCTTTTCTCTGATTTTTTCAATGAAATTTTGCTTATTTTCTCCTGATATTTCTATCATTTTTATTCAATAACTAAGCATTAAAACTACGACATTAATTTCCAGACACGCTATTTTTACCCCTTAAAAAAGACAGATAGCCGGCTTTATATATATAGGAAAATTTTATATCTCTGTTTTAAATGGAAAACCAATAACTTGTTTGATAAAAAAAGGTGTGGTTTTTCATTTAAAAAACATTTTACTTTGGCAAATTGGTCTTTGAAACAAATATAAAAACTAATACTAAACATAAAGAATGTCAAAATATTAAAAAACTCAAAAGAATAACCAGCATTTAAAATATTTTAAACAACTAGAAAGGCAATAATAATTTGCATTTCATACTTCATACTTCATTCAAAACTTTTTCCTGCTTCTTAAGTCCTAAAACTACTTGATTAAACAACATTATAACATTACTTTCAGTTCCTTTTGTTTGCAACTTTTTATTTTCCTCTAGATATTGTTAATATTTCAACGTGGCGTTACAAACAGTCTTTCATTGTTAATTTTTACTAGTTAAACTAATTTGTTAGACATCATGAGATCTTCGATAGTCACTTGTCTTTTTTTCACAAAAGACAAGTGACTTTTCTTTCATGTTTTCACTAAGCATATAAATATTTGAACTAAAGCTCCTCTCAATTAATGCTTGACATCGCCCTAACAGAAAAACAACTCTCAAGACAAAACCTTGTATTTTATACCAACTTCAATTCATCTAAACAATTTGCAGTTGTTTCTAACAACTTGGAGAATTGTGTGAAAGCATGATCACATTTATTTGAAGAGGCATGCAAACAAAAAAAAATTAGATGAAGTAAAAGCACTTGACTGACTTTTTATCTGTGCCATATAGCAGCTATTTTTTAAACAATCGATCGCTCAAACATTCTTCATTGAAATATACAGTAAATAAATGATCAGAATAGAAGTTAATTTCTTTAATAATGATCAAATATAATATATTTGAACAATCTTTTGAGTTGTATAATTACTTAATTTGTCAACTTAAAAATATTATTTACTATAAAACATTCACAACATTAAAATAATATAGTGCAAAATTTTAAAAATTCCCTGATTTTCCATGACTTTTAACTAAATCAATCTTTTTTCCCTAATTTCCCCTGATCATATCTAAATTTCCCTGATTTTACCTGAATTCCCTGATTTGGTGGCAACCCTGCGACTTTACTTTTTAGGATTTATGGAAAGTTTTATTTCTTCCACTTCCAGTTTCCTTTCAAATAATTTTACTTTAGTGTTTTACCAACTGTAATTAGTTTACTTTGGTGTTCTACCAACTGTCATTAGTTTACTTTGGTGTTCTAACAACTGTAATTAGTTTACTTTGGTGTTCTACCAGCTGTCATTAATAGACTTTGTTGTTCTACCAATTGTCGTTAATATACTTTGGTGTTCTACCAACTGTCATTAGTTTACTTTGGTGTTCTAACAACTGTAATTAGTTTACTTTGGTGTTCTACCAGCTGTCATTAATAGACTTTGGTGTTCTACCAATTGTCGTTAATATACTTTGGTGTTCTACCAACTGTCATTAGTTTACTTTGGTGGTCTACCAACTGTCATTAGTTTACTTTGGTGTTCTACCAACTGTCATTAGTTTACTTTGGTGGTCTACCAACTGTCATTAGTTTACTTTGGTGGTCTACCAACTGTCATTAGTTTACTTTGGTGTTCTACCAACTGTCATTAGTTTACTTTGGTGGTCTACCAACTGTAATTAGTTTACTTTGGTGGTCTACCAGCTGTCATTAATATACTTAGGTGGTCTACCGACTGTCATTAGTTTACATTTAGAATACCATTAATCTACTGTTAAAATATGTTTTTGTTTTAGTTAATTTTAATTATCTAAAATTAATGTAGACCATTAGCTAAGAGTTTTAAAATAAAATTAATAAGTTCCAATTGAGGTAATAACTTTATCTTTAGGTCACACTACAATGTTTGTTTGCATTGTTAATAATTATGTTTTTGCTAATTTGCAATAAGTAATAATAAATAACTAAAACTCATTCTCGCTTGACTTGCCATTCATCAAAGCCTCATTCTTTTACTATACCTGTACCTGCATGCTCTAAAAACTTATTTGTCTAGTTTTTTTCCCCACACTATAACGCTTTGGAACTCTTTCCCATCTTCATGTTTTCCTGACTCATACAACCTTCAATTTTTAAAGTTCACAACTGTTTCCCAGCTCTATAACATTATTCTTTTTTTCTATTAACTCCCAACTGAATAGTGGTTGCTTACAACCTTATTAAAAAAATTAATTTATTTCAGTTTTTCACTATTTTTAAAACATCTCTAGAAATTAATGTAATATTCTCTAATAATGAATGTGTTATTTTATTTTAACGAGAATTTGCAAAATTTTGCCCATTAAAAAAATGATTTAAACGTTGATCTTATTATGTGTACATGTTAGAGTTTTTGTGCATTTATCTAGAAAATTTTTCAGTGTATTTACAATCTTTTTGATACCACAGTCAGTAATGACCTGTTTTACGAGTCCTATGAGCTTTTATAAGGTAGTTTACTTGCTCATGGCTTTATATAATGTTCTTTTATAATCAAAACTTTGTGGTGGTGTTTCTCAATATCTCCATTAATATGCATATATCTGCTTATTCAGTTTTAAGATTAAAATATGTTAACTATTTGATAATTTGCTGTAATTATATAATCTGTCTATGTAATTTGTTAATAGGTAAACCTTAGTTTTTCATTATTTGTTTATGAAAAAACTAAAATAAATTAAGAAGATGTTAGGTAATAAATTATTTTAATCTTAGCTTGTCAAACCGTCTATTTTGCAGATGTGTAAAATTGTTGTGAAAATAGTCACTCAATACTAATGGTATTAGTGATGATGTTATGTATAAGTAAGTCTCATTCCATTTTTTAACAACTAAAGTTTTAACATATCTAACAATAACAACAACAGGTATATTGATTTTTAGTTTTTACATGTAATGCCTTTTTTTATCATATCATATTTGCTTTTTTTGATTTTAGATAACTTATTAATCATTGCATAATAAATATCTTGCAATACTTCTTCAGCATATTGCAGAATAAATCACCATATTGCAGAACAATGGCCCACATCTTTTAAGGCACATAGGTTGTCGGCCTAAATTTGGGGCAAATTCTACTTCCTTTTATTGGGAAAAGGGTCCCCTCAGAAGGCAAAATATGAGGGGAGGGAGCGGTGGGAAAATATTATGCATCTATAAACTATTGTAATTTTGTAGTTTTGCATTTAAAAATATAGTTAATGTTATAAAGTATTGTAGTTTTGTAGTTATCCAATTTGTAAATACAGTTAAATGTCTTTTGTAAATATATTTCTTTATGTATTTTGTATAGATATGGTAATTGTAAATAATAAAAATTTGTTTTGTTAATTGATGTTATGTTTTAAAAAAATTCTTTTTATTCCTTTTTATAGATAATGATGTTTATTGTTTTGTTTGTAAAAAAATTTTGTTAAAAAGATATTTTGTTCCTTTTTCTTAATAATTAATGCTTTTTATTGTAAAAAAGTTATATTCTATCCTTTTTTCCTAATATCTATATAATATTTCCTAATAATTGCTAATTTTCTAATAATTCCTTATAATTGAAAAGAAGTGTATAAACTTATATAAGTAAATATACACTTTTGTTTGCATTTTATTTTTTTGATAAAGGCTCTTCTTGTTATGTTATTTTAATTAAACATGTTATTTTAATTAAGCAAAAAACTTATTTTAATTAAAATGTTATTTTAATTAAAATAACATGTTGTTATAACGTAATGGAGAGGAGTTAGTAGTGGAAAGGTTTAAACTTTATTATAAATACAAATTTTAAAAAACACCGAGAGAACAGTCAAAGTTGTTATCCATTTTAGAGATCAATTATTTAAGTCTGCACATCTAACATTAATGAGACAAATTTCTTTTCTAAAGCAGAAAGATGTTACATTCAAACCTTCTTATTTTGAATTAAATGGAGAGGTTTCTAATAAGCTCTAAATATGCAAAAAATAAATTGCATAACTTCTCTACACATTTATTATAGGATGTTTTCAAATTACGAAACTTTAGTTGTTAATGCAAAGCCTAGATTTTCAAATGAATATTTTTCTACAGTTAACTAAAAAACAATGAAGTAACAAGACTATATAAAGAATAAGTAATGAGATGGTTGGTGTGAAACCAACTTACCATGATCCACATTCTACGGGTTTGTATAGCTAATGTAATTATTTTTCTTAATACTTTTCTGACAAAAGAAAAAGGCAGTATTATATGTTATTCCATTGAAATGGAAATGATTTAATTATTTTATGGTTAATATTATTACAAAGAGATTTTTTAAATCCTTTTTTGTTTACTTCATTTATCTAACAAATAATTTTATAAATTTAATTAGTTTTACTTTGTTAAGTATTAATTTCTACAAATGAATGTATGTTTAAAAAAATGTTTATACAAAGCATTTAAGTTAATATACATTTTTTTTAAAGTCAAATTATTTATAAGCGTGTATTTATATAAAAACCTTCTATATATAAATCAATTAAAAAAATATAGTTTAAATTAAATGTGCTTAATTATTAAACAATTGTTTGAACTTGTTATATTTATTTCAAAGGGTTTTCTTTACTAATATAAAGAATATTATTAAAGACAAAAAAATTCTATTTTTTTAATCCAAACGTGATTAAAACTTGATTTAAATTATTTGAGTATTTATTGTTTTTAAGTTTCATTTTACCTGAATTATATTTTTATTTTTTGTGTATACTATTTATATATATATTTTTTTTAACTTTTTCTTTTCTTTTTTGTTAAATTTTTTTTTGAAAATTCTTTTTTAGAATTTTTTTGCAACATTCTTCAAGCATGGTGAACAGGCCCTATCAGAGGGGGAGCCACATGGACCATATGTCCTGGGCCTCCAATTTTGTTGGGGGCTCACATTTTCAAAATACATTTTTTAAACACTAAAATAATAATTCTAAATTTTTAATTATTCTAAATAATTTATCTTAGAGTTGACTCAATTTGAAAGTTGAAATAAAGTTAAAATGGACTTATTAAATTAATTTCTTTTTCATAATTACAAATTTCCAAACCTAAATCCGACATTATAGAGATAACGTCATTTAATGATGTAGTTAAATCTCCGTCGGGCACGCTTGATCAAATTGATACAATCATTTTTATCTTGTGCAAGTTATTGTGTTATGACTTAGTATTTTGTTTTTAAGTAGCTTCATTTTTTTTTCTTCTTTTTTAGTTGTACTTCATCAAACAGGATTAAATCATTTTATTTTGAACTGTTTCTTG
>NC_061165.1:50043978-50076478 GCF_022113875.1 Hydra vulgaris
TAAGACCTATGCGTTAGAAAATAAATACTTTAAAAAATAATAGCATTACCACTACATTGTTCTTGAAGTTTTGATATCTCCTTATATAAACCCGATAGAGTTTCACTATGCTCCTTCTGCAAAAATAATATTGATTGTTGCAAACTCTTAATCTTTTGGAGATACTTTTTTTCATTAAGAGAAGACATTTCATTTAACGGTCGAATTATTTTTATTAAAAACAAACATTATTATAGCTTTTAAAGTTTCGAGAAATATAATTACATACAAAACATTCAGGGCAGACAAATTATTAAGGTAAACAAACTACCAACCATGCAAGTCGGTTTGTTTTTTTTTAATAAAAAATATATCATGTTATCTCAAACTGTCCGGAAGCCGATGTTGCTAGGGTAATTAAATCGAGGCTAGTTTATGTTCATTTATACCACGGGTATACCGGGTTAATACGATAGTTAATAACTGGTATACCCTTGGATATTGTAAATTAGAAGGATATAACTATCCTTCTAAATACTTTGAATGTCAAAATAAGTGATAAAAAAAAGTTTACTTAGTTATACCTTTCTTTCCTGTTTCTCTCTATAAATTATTCCCCCATAATTAACAAATAAGTTCTTTGGGTTTATTTTAAAATATTTGCAACAAGCTTCAGGAAATTCGTAATAGATATATATACTTTTTTTTTTCAAAGAAACTTATAGAGTATATTCGAAAATATAAAATTTAAAACAAAAAAAATTTCTTAGATTTACTAAAAATAAGTTTTATTATAAATAACCGGTTCTCGGTTATTACAGCAATGTGATATATTATTATATAACTAGATGTTTATAACTTGCGGGATTTTATTTGAAGCTGCACAGTGGTCAACTGAGCTATGAAATGGCAAAAAAACTATTTCTAGGGTCTTTTTTAGTCATTTTGGTTAAAAATAGTTAAAATTAGAAAAAAAATTAATTTTAACACAAAATAAAAAAAAGTAAAAAATATTAAATAAATAAATAAAGACATAAATATTAAAAATTTCATCGAAGGCATAAGTTTACTCTAACTAACTTGAATATACTTTTAAATATTAAAATTGAATAAATACACTAAAAACTGAGTGTCATTCGCAAATTTTTTCAAAACTATAGTCAGTAAGACTCAAAGGTCATTTTCAGAATCCCCAACTACTTGCCAGACGGCAGGTAAAAGCAACTTTCTGATTTCATTGGATATAGGTTTTGAATGAATCTTTTATTTTTTGTGTTTTATTGACAAACTTATGATCACATGATTACTTAAATCAACCAAACGCAAAAACAAGTCTTTTAAACCATTAGTCCATGAAGTCTTCTTGGCATGATCAGATCAGGTCAAGCGCATGAAAGAATGGCGGGTTTTTCATTTGTCAATCTTTTGCGGGCTTTTCATTTGTCAATCCAATAGGCAGGGGACACTTTTCAACCAAAACCTTACCATGACAGAGAGCTTTGCGAAGAGTTGGAGTGATTGGATTCCAATTGCAATGACCAAAGTAGATTACCTTAGTTTCATCACAGAGCCAACCAAATGCTTTAGAATCCGAGGCAAATCTATAAGCCAGTGCGCCCCAAGTAATAGCCAAGTTTCAGACAAGAGATTCAGGAATACCACAAATTTGAGCTGTGACCACTGAAAAGAAGTTTTAAAAAATCATGGCTAAAATCATGAACCAATTTCTTCTTGATTGCGTAATTGCCTTCTTCCAATTGTTGGGAAAAAATTGCCTTCTTTCAATTGTTGGGAAAAATTTATGAAAATAATAATTTTTTTTAATTCTCATGATCTTAAGCTGGGTTTTGGTCAGCTACTCTTACAAAATTTCCTGTTGTTGTTGTGCCAGATCCACTATCTCTGCGTTGGTCCACATAAAAACAAAGGTAGTCCTTGAAATCTTTCTTGACGTTTTCTTCTTTTACTTTAATTTGAGATTTTTCTTCCTCTGAATACCTACAGTGAGATTAAAACAGTGAGAGTAAAATCTTTGGAGTGAAATTTCCTTTTGTTGCACTTTCGGTGAGCCTGTCAATGTGGTAGGAATTTTTCTTGTATACTTTTTCTACACTGACCAAAAAACTTCTGCTTTTTTGCCTGAGTTCTCCCAATGTGTCTCCAACCTCCTTAAAAGTGACTGACAGACGAGAAAGAATGTAGATTTCTAAGAAGTTCAGTTGAACAGGAACATCAGTAAACCTCAGGCAAGTTTGCATAGCTTTCAGAAGATCTATTCTTGGAATGGGGTATGTCTAAAACAGAACAAATACATTATTTTATTTTTACAATAGTAATACAAAGTCCTGGTAAGTCAAAAAATTTGCATAAGTGAAAGAAAAAGAAAGTTGAGGAAGCCGACAAAGAAAGTTGAGGAAGAGTTGATGTTTAGTGAACTCCAATCAAAAATTTGTCGGCGTACTCTAGTTAGGTTAACCTAGCGAGGTTAAGAGGAAAGATTAGGCTTTTTTAAGAATATTTTATAATTTTCAACAACTTTTTAAAAATGCAAATAATTACTGAAATTATGATGAAAATATTGTACTTTTCAAGGTTACATATTTGTGTGCGCTTTCTCTATGCTATCATTCTAACTCAACTACTTCTCGGTTCGTAGAGCAGGTTATGACGCTCATTGAGGAGTCGAACTTGTCTTTTCGGACCATGGTAATGTGGTCTCTATATGGCAATTAGCCGGAGGAGGATAAACCACATTATTAAAAATCACAATCGAAAAAAAAAAAAAAAAAAAATCTCATAAGTGAAAGAAAAAGAAAGTTGAGGAAGACGACAAAAAAAATTTATGGTTGAAATTAAATAAGTTATCACTAAATACACAAAAAACAAAATACATATTGTTTCATTCAAAAAAACAAAAAAATACCAACTACCCTTCCCTCACTAAAAATAGATAAGTTAAATATTGAAAGAACAGAAACAACTAAATTTCTTGGGATACTAATTGACAAAAATATGTCTTGGAGAGCCCATATAAGTTCAATTAACACCAAAATTTCAAAAAATATTGGCATACTCTACAAAGTTAAACCTATGTTATCCCAACATAACTTAAATCGCTTTATTTTTCTAACATCCAATGTTATCTTACATACGCTAATATTACATGGGCAAGTACACACAAATCCAAATTGAGTACTATTTACATAAGTCAAAAATATGCATCAAGATTAGTTTATAATAAAGATAAACTGACCCATGCTGAACCCTTACTAAAATCCTTGAATGCATTAAATGTTTACCAAATCAACATCTACCAAAATGTTTTATTTATGCTTAAATACAAACTTGGACTAGTCCCATCGCATTTCTTAGATAACTTCTTTCAAGTAAACTCTAATAGGTATATGACAAGAGCAACAGGCAACTTCACACTGCCCAAAAGAACAACAAAGTTTTCACTGTTTTCTATTTCCTACCGGGGTCCGTACCTCTATAAAAAAATCATATCCAAAGTTATAGAACTTAAAGTATTAAATAATGCTGCCAACTTGAAAAATAAATTAAAACACCTCATAAATAATAACAACAATTATATCGACATGTATTAAACTTAACTTTAAAATTTATATTAAAATATTTAAGTGTTTCACTGATTGTATATTGTTTAACCACTTTTTACTATATATAAAAATAAAATAGAGTTTATTTAACCTTTTAAAGAGGTACTCAATGATAAGTCTTCATAGACTTCTACGAGTTTTTTCTTACAACAACATGTATATATCTGAAGTACCAAAGAATTTCTTGTCTTTTTTTTTCTTTTCTTATTTTTATTCTTTTATTTTTTTAAAATACTGGTATCATTTATGATAAGAAACACTATTAAAATACGCTATACTTAGATATACTTGTTAAACCAATTTTTATTATGCTATGTTATACGTGGTATTATTATCTTATATTTTACGTGAGATTATATTATGTCATGTAGTTATAACGTAACGATGTGTAAATTTATTAAAGTTGTAAAAAAAAAAAAAAAAAAAAGTTGAGGAAGAGCTCATGCTAAGTGAACTTCAATCACAACTTTTTCGGCGTACATTAGTCAAGTGACCTAACTAACAACACGTATTGCACCCTCTATCACCGTGTGCAACCCTGTCCGCTTACTCTATGCTATTTTTCTAACTCAACTACTTCTATCTTTCGCTCTAACATATCTTCGTTCTTTCCAAACTCACCTTACTCTCAGTCTGTAGAGCGGGTATGACGCTCCTTCGAGAGCTCAACTAGTCTTTTCGGACCCTGGTAAAGTGGCCTCTATATGGCAATTAGCCGGAGGAGGTTAAACCACAATACCAGGGATCATGTTGAGTGAACTCCAATCAAAACTTTGTCGGCGTACTATACTTAGGTTAACCTAGCTAACAGTACGTTTTGCATTTATGCGCGCTAATTCTATGCTATTTTTCTAACACGACTACTTCTGCCTTTAATCTAACATATCTTCGTTTTTCCTAATTTCACCTTACTCTTAGTCCGTAGAACGGGTTATGACGCTTCTTTAGGAGCCGAAACAAGTCTCTGCGGACCGAGATAATGTGGCCTTCACAAGGCAATAACCTGGTGGAGGATAAACCACAAAACCTCAAGTGAACTCTCCAAGTCTTTGTCTGATCTACTAACAGTACTATTGCACCTTCTAACAATGTGTGAAATTCTGTCCGCTTTTTTTATGCTATCTTTCTTACACGACTACTTCTGCCTTTCACTCTAACATATCTTCGTTTTTCCCAAACTCACCTAACTCTTAGTCCGTAAAGCGGGTTATGACGCTCCTTTAGGAGCCGAAACTAGTCTCTGCGGACCTTGGTAATGTGGCCTCCACAAGGCAATTAGCTTGCGCACAAAACCTCATATCAAGTGAACTCCAATCAAGTCTAACAATACGTTTTAGAACCTTCTAACAACGGATGCAATTCTGTCCGCATTCTCTATGCTGTCTTTCTAACTCTTCTGTCTTTCACTCTAACATATCTTCGTTCTTCCCAAACTCATCTTACTCTTGGTCCGTAGAGCGGGTTATGATGCTCCTTTAGGAGCCGAACTTGTTTTTGCGGGCCTTGGTAATGTGGCATTTTTATGGCAACTAGCCGGAGGAGGATAAACCACAATACTAGAGTTCATGTTAAGTAAACTCCAATCACAACTTTGTTGGCGTACTTTAGTTAGGTTAAACTAGTTAACAGCACGTTTAGCATTCTTCGTTCTTCGCATCTTCGTTCTTCCCAAACTCACCTTAACCTCCGTCCGTAGAGCGTATTATGACGCTCCTTGGGGAGCCAATCTTGTCTTTGCGGGTCATGGTAATGTGGATAAATCATAATACCAGAGTTCATGTTAAGTGAAAGAAAAAAAGACGACAAAGAAAGTGGAGAAAGAGTTCATGTCAAGTGAACTCTCCAAGTCTTTGTCGGTTCGACTAACCGCATTATTGCACCTTTTAACATCGTGTGCTATTCTGTCCGCTTTCTCTATGCTATCTTTCTAACACGACTACTTCTGCCTTTCACTCTAATATTCGTTCTTCCCAAACTCAGATTACTCTTTGTCCGTAGAGCGAGTTAAGACGCTCCTTGGCGAGCGAGTGAAGAGGTGAGCGAGTTAAGACGCTCCTTGGCGAGCGAGTGAAGAGGTGAGCGAGTTAAGACGCTCCTTGGCGAGCCGAATTCGTCGTAGCGGGCCATGGTAATGTGGCCTCTATATGGCAGTTAGCCGGAGGAGGATAAACCACAATACCAGAGTTCATGTTTAGTGAAATAAAAGATTATAAAATATCTATTTTGTGGCAATATGCGGGGACAGGTTTTTCATTGTCATAAGAGGAAAGGTTAAACTTTTTTAAGAATATTTTGTAATTTTTAACACTTTTCAACAACTTTTTAAAAATGCAAATATTTACTGAATTTATGATGAAAATATTGTACTTATTCCATTTAAAGCTTGTTCAAAACCAAAAATATATACTATAATTGAATTAATTTAAAGTTAAGGGATTACATGCAATCATAAATGTATTTTTTTAATTTGGTGACTCTCAACTCTTTTCTAAATTTCAATAAAAATCAATGATTTTCCATGCAAGAAAAAAAAAATTTGTTTACAACACCATCATAAAAAATATTTTTAGAGACAGATGAAAAAAAAAAAAAAAATTTTATACTTTTTTAACTTCAAGTTCCTCGATTAAGAAAAACATTAAAAAGGCTCAATTGGTTTTTTTGATACTTCATATTTTTTGAATATAGCCGGATTTTTTTGTTTATAACAATAGTCCGTCTTTTGTAAAAAGGACAAAAGCTAAAGCCGAAGTGTGAAATAAAAGTTAAAAATGCAAGCCAAAAGTTCCTAATAAATTAAAGATAATTCAAAAACAACTTTTAATAATTATAAAATACTTATTAAATTTTTTTATGTTTATTTAAAAGTATTTTAATTCATAAAAATGCTTCAAAAGCGTCTGTCGTTTTGCTTTTCTATTAAAAACTTTAATCTCTTTTTTATCGAAACTAAGTTTGGGACACGTAAATTATTCTTTTACAAGAGTTCTTTCGCTTAACAAGTTTATATAAATAGCCTTTAAATTTAAAATATATTCATTTAAAAAAAGAAAAGTTCAAAATATTTTCATTTTTTAATTTAAAAACTTTATTTTTTGTTGATGAATTTAAAAACTTTATTTTTTGTTTTAAAAAGAATAAAACTAATTAAAATCAACACATTTAACATTTATAGACAATACACACTCACATGAAAGTCGTTAAAAAAAGAAATAAAAAAAATGTCAACATATGTATAGTCAGTTTACAATTCAATTTTTAAAAAGTATTTAAAAACAAAAAGCAAACTACAATTTACAAAATTATAATATAAATTACAAATAATATTAAAATATTCAAATTACAACCGTTTCATTAAAGAAAAATGAGTAAATATTGTATTATGTAAAAATAGTAATTAAAAACGACAAATTTTACAATAACAATTTTTTGTAATCAACAATAAATTTGTCACCTATTCACGTGACAAGATGTGACAAGGGGCAAGATGACTTAATATGCAATTTTTGCCTCCAATTTTATAAAATTTTAAAAACTACCAATAAATCTAACTACAGTAACACAAAATAAACACAAATCGCAAAAAACTACTTTTAAAGAAATTAAACTTGAAAGACACCATCCATGAGAAACCGAAACTCAGGAATTTTTTTTAAGCGCAAAAAGTAAACCTATTGGTATAAAATTGCGTTTATAATATTTAAAAAAAATAATTAGTATTTCAAAATAGAAGATCCAAATACAGTTTCGTTTTCACCCAATTTTAAGATTTTTTGTTGAGTTGTTATATGAAAACCCATCTTGCCCCATTCGCCATGTTGCCCCGCTTTCCCCTACTCGTAAAAAATTATTGTAACATTAATGTTGCAAAATCTACCTGGTTACGTAGTTTTTGACACAAAATCTAATTTTTTGGCGTTGAATACGTTCTCAAAGGCCCTAGACATGCACGTTTTTACTCCATCTATTGTATTCTCGACTGAGTTATATACTTAGCATGTAACAACTGGCAGCTTGTAATAGAGATGCACAAAAAATGGTGTCTTTTGCCATAACAGCCGTCATTTTTTTTCTAACTTTTTATTCTGTTGTTTATACAAACTAAAATTCCCTTAGACACAAAAAATTTTTTTAGCTACATATAGAAGAAAGGCGCCTATGATGGCATAGCGCCTATGATGGCATACCGGTTATATTTTCATAAAAATTGGTTATGGTGAAAAAGTGATTAGACCAACTTGTCCATAACGACTTTATATTAGTTTTATTAAAAATACGTCCCTTATGCACAAATATTACTTTTATAATCAACAAATATCGATTTTGGGCTGTGCTGTTAAATTTTTAATCCCATTAAGTGTTTAAGTTTGTAATTTTATTATTAGCTGTGCAGAAATAAAATTTTAATGCATTTTATTTCCAAGTTTTGTGCATTTAGTGGAATACTTATTTTAATTTTATCTTTTGAACAAGGCAGACGTAGCTTGTTTTAATGAAAATAATGACTTCTTCTTATGATGGCATACTGACGAGTAAGGTGTGTTGCAATATTGACAAGTTAAGAAAACTTTTTTTTTTTCATTAAACGACATATTTTTTAGTCAAGTAAAAATGAATTTTTACTTCACATAAAATTTTTGGTCAAAAAAACAAATAAAACGCAGTATCATTTATGCGCATGCGCAAAATTTTTTTGCTAGAAGTTCATCGAGACGCAAACATCAAAGCAATTTCAAGTCGTCTCGGAAGTATGCTTGTAACCGACAATTAAAAAAAAACAAGTTTTACTGGATAAAAAAATAACAAAATTCACTGAAATGATCTTAATTAAAATATTAAATAATGAATTATTCTAGGGATATCTTGCAAAGTTTTAACCATTAGTAATTGCAATTATTCAACAAAACGTTTATTAAAACTCTGTAATTAAATAGAACCACTTGATTTTAAAAGCATATGTTAGTTTAAGCTTCTTTTCCTGATTCAAGTCATAATACGACATTTGATAAAAAAGACAACTAAAACAATTTTTAAAAAATCAAAAAAAATTGTTTTCGAAGTAACTAAAGTTTAAAGTTTTATTAGCTGTATATGATAACTCCATTCATTTTTGTAGTACTCCATTCATTTAATATAAAGTTTATAAAAAAGTTGTTGTTTGCCGTTACGTTGCGCCATTTTTAATGTTTTTCTTGAATATTATTGGCGAATATTATACTATATTTTTAAATTATTATAAACGTATCTATTTGCGTCTACGTATAAAGATTAAACGTTTAAGTACAGTCTTGATGTCATTTTCTTATTGTTTACGAAACAAAAGGTTACAAGCATAGTCCCAAAGAATTTCAATGCGGTTGAACTTCCATCCGTTTTATACTTCCGTGGTAGCACGAAAGAGTTAATTAGGAAAAAACGCCCGCAACACAGATGTTAATCCGACATGCGTCAACGAGTAAGCGTTTTGAGTATTTTTTTTTATTATATTGAATATTTTTAAATTAGTTATTTTGAAAAAAAAACTAAAAAATGGCGTCGCTTTTTTCAGAGAAATTAGATTTTCATAATTTAGATCTTTTTAGACAACTTTATAAATAATCTATCTGAAGAAAACATAAATATTTTTCTAGAAACTCAAATCAACTTATTTAAGACACTGTATATTGATCCTTTTGATTTTAAAGTAATGGCCAATAATTTCAGAAAACCTTCTTAGTTGACCATTTCATCTTTCACTGTAGTATTGTGGGGATTTGCGCATGCGCATAAAAGATTTTGTGATTTATGTGTTTTTTCTACATTTTTGTAACTTTTACAACTTCTTTATTTTTTTGATTTTTAAAAGCAATTTCATCAAGTACACGTAAACTTGATTTGATTTATACCATGGTTCAGTAAAATCTGTCCAACATTATTTTTTATTTATATACGTTTTTCAGGGGAGTTTGTAACCAAACAGCTGTCGGGGTTAGTTGGCAAAATTGGGGGGGGGGGGCAAGTTAACCGTATATATCAACTAAACCCGGTTGCGATTGGACATAAATTTCAACTTTTTCTATAACTTTTGATTTATTTTTTTAAAAATCGATTAGATAGATATATAGATCACATATATTACATGCGAAACTATATAAGAAAAACAAAAAGGGCTACACCTCCTCAAAATGTTATAAAAAACGCTGTTGATGCTGTTTTATTAGAAGGAAAATCTATACGAAAAACAGCCAAAGACTTTAATATCCCTGAAAAAAGTTTGTCCCGATACTGCAAAACGCAACAACGTCACGGTCATTAAATATCAGGCTACATAAAATCTAGACAGGTCAGTATATATATATATATATATATATATATATATATATATATATATATATATATATATATATATATATATATATATATATATATATATATATATATATATATATATATATATATATATATATATATATATATATATATATATATATATATATATATACATATATATATGTATGTATTGTATATAAAAATTATGATAGTGTTATTATTTACAAATAGAGTGCTCAATGATCTTAAAAAACATATAAGTTATATTTTATAACTGTGTATTGGTATGTGTTATAACACATACTAATACGATGTGTGTGTGTGTGTATAACACATACTAATATATATTAGTATGTGTTACACACATACACACATATATATATATATGTGTGTTATAACACACACACACACATATATATATGTGTGTGTGTTATAACACATACTAATACTAATGTGTGTGTGCCAAAGGCGGAACTTCAAAATTTGGGCCCCCCCGCAAAGGAATGTTTTTTTTGCGGAAAAGAGTTTTATAGTATAAATATTATTGAGAGTATAACTTTTTTTATATGAGGGCCCCCTATAGCTGGTAGACCCCCCCGCAACGCAGGGTCCTGCGTCCAGTAGTTCCGCCACTGGTGTGTGCTTACACACACACACACAGTTATAAAATATAACTGCTATGTTCTTTAACACATAGTGTTAGGTACGTGAGTAAAAATTTCAAATTATTTAATTATCTTACTGTTATATATCATTGGAAAGAGGACCAATACAGTATTTTAAAGGTGAAAAAAATGTCAAAATCAAACCATTGGTTCAAAAGTTATGACGGTTTAAGTAACGATTTTTCGATATATGGAATTGTTGAAGAAACTGTGGTCAAAATTATGTTTTTCTTCACTTAAATTGTCATAACTTTGTCAATTCTTATCATAATACAAATATCTTGGTGTCAAAAGATAGGTGTAAGAGTGGCCTGAATATTTTTGTTAAACTCTTACCATTGGGCGTATCGGATGGACAGAGGGGGCACCAAACCACCACCTTACCCGTATGAAACTGAACATTTTTTTCAGAAAAAAGATCTTTTTCAAGACATTAGCTGTTTAAATATACTAAAAAGTTGATATAAATTTATATTTAACCACCAAAGTATATAAGAGGCGTATTTAAATGATAGAGATGGGTGTGGTGGTGATGGTTTGATACACCCTAGCATCAAATATGATTTGTTTTCATAAATATTTTTATCTTTACGAAAATGAATTCAGTTAGTACACAATATAAAATTATGTTCTACAAGAATTTTCGTATACAAGTGGTGTTTACATCAACGTATGGGTGGAGGGGGCGTATATACCCCTCCCCCACGAACTAAAAAAATATTAAAAATAACACAACTACTGTTTATTTAAATCCCTAAAAAAAGTTATAAAAAATGTTTATTTAAATCCCAAAAAAAAGCACACATATTTGTTTGATTGCAGTGGTACTACAAAATACTGTTCGAAGAGTTGCTTGTAAACTTTTACATTTTACTGTTCCAATTGTAAGGTATTATTTAAATTTACTGTGATGCTGTATTAAAATAAAACAAGTATGGAAAAAAATGTGAAGTCTGTTTCCGCAATACAAAGGAATGATACCTCGTGATAAATCATTATTATCTAAAATATTTATAAAACCTTGTGGATCGCCTTTTACATCTTTGAATCTTATTTTGTTTATAGCTAAAACAATCAAGGTTGCCATGCAGTTATTTCCAAACAATTTGAATTTTTCATTCTCTAGAGACTTCAATGCTGAACGGCATGATGTATCAAGTGCCATTTGCACCCTCTTGATACAATTGTATCAAGAGGGTACAAATGGCAGTTCAACTCACTTAAACTTTTACCCCAGGGTTGCAAATACTTTGCTTATAGTAAGATAATTAACAGCAATTCGGTCAGACATTGTGTTTGAAATCTTATAATAATTGAACTACAATATTCGTTATAGCTGCAAGAGTGAAAATGAGAATAAATAAAAACCATATGATCTATGGCATTACATATATGGTTTTCATAATCATCAGCTGTTCCACCAGGTAGTTGGTCCAGAGCAACAACTAGGCATTTATCTTTTGACGTCAAGTGAATACTGTTAATATCTTCTTGTGTTATCCAAGAGTAAGTTGACTATTGTTGATTGCCCATTCAGCTGCCTGCAAGCTTGAAATACTACCAAGCTCAAGAGCCATTTGTTCAACGGAATTGCGATGTGGAATATCAGATAAAAAATAAATCCCAAACATTGTCCAACTTTCTGAATCAGAATAGGAATGATACCTGTTGGGACATTACATATTAACATATTATAAATAATCATTCTCATATGTAATGAATATATTTTTGCTTCTTCATTCATGTTCAAAAGTGTAGTTGCGCTCTCCTCTTTTTGAAGCAAGTTGTTTTCCAAACTAGCAATCATTTTTTTATTTGCCCTATTATCTGTGTTATGCTTTATTTGCTTCAACTTTTGTTTTTCATATTTTAATTTCTTTATTGTGGCTGTATGATTTCAAATTCGTTGAGTATAATAAGACATTTTCATTTTAGTTTTTAATTCTCTCAACTCCCTTCTTAAATCCTTTATAATATCTTCTTTTCTTTTAACACTTTGTCTTAAAAGTTTTAGTTTATATGGGATGTTATTTGACTTAACTATAGCTATATTCGTTCTGTATTTCTTGTAAGAGGTAGCTAACTGATTAGCCAAATTAGATAATTGAATCTTCAATAGATTTTCTCTCGGTGGAATTTCTTGTCTAAAAGTGAAAATATCTTGTACATGATTACTATAACTGGCTGTAGGTAAAAACTCATTGTGTGTCTCAGATAAAAGACTGTCATCTTCGTAAGACAAAGACAACTAAATAGGAATTACTAGGACTAGACTGGGATGGTTGTGTCATTGTTGAGATTGTTGAGTAGCATGTAAACAGCTTGTTGCAAAAATTGACAAAATGTGAACAGTCCTTTTTAAAGTTATGTTTCCATTATTTTGCTACATTCACTACATTTTGGACATGATATCTGCAAGTGTGGAAGTTAAAAAAGTAATTGACTTTTTTAACAGTTTTCGTATATGAAATGTTTGTATCATTAAACAATTTATACTTTAATTTTCAAATTGTATTCAAGATTAACCACAAAAAAAAGTACAAACATTATTACAAGTATAACTTAATTTAAAAAACTTTTTTTTTTGTATTTAGTTAATGAAATAACATAATTTACCTTTTAAGCAGACAATTGACTAAAATGAAGTTTTTCAAACCAATTTAATCATTAAAAAATTTTAATTACAAAAAATAAATAATATAAGAAGTGAAACAAACCTTATAAACATATATAAACATATTAAGGTTTGTTCCATTAATATATTATCAATAAATTAATGAAACATTTAATTCTAATTAATATAAACATATATTTATAATAAAAACATAAAATATCAATAGTGTTAATTATTAAATAAAGTTGTTAAAAACTAAATTTAAAGTTTAATAAAATAAAAAAAAGCCAAAAAAATCATAGTTTATCAAAAAAATCACATTTTACTTAGTAATATGTAAGTTATTAAGGGTTAATAACTCTCATAGCTTGTGTAAGTTATTAACTTATAGTTAATGTTATTAATACATTTAATTTATTTATTTAATTAATTTATTAAAACATACAATTTAATGTTATAAAAAGGCAATCATAGCATTACATTAATAATATTTGTAATAAGCATTCATAGCATTCATATTACTAATATTTGTCATTCTTTTTTTTTTTTTTTTCTTTTTTATTTTAATTCACCTCCTCAAGGCCGAGAAGGCCACTACAGACGAGGAGGCTACTTATTTGTGGCTATAACCCTCTCTCAACTCTATAACTCCGAAACACGAACCTTGACGAACAAAGCCGCTGCGCGGAGAAACGAGTTGAGCGCGGTGCTACCAGGGACGTGGTGGGGATCGAACTCGGAACCACTCGTTTATGAAGCGAGCGCTCTACCACTACACCACTACCGCATAATTACTAATATTAATAGAAATATTGCTGTTTATCTAAATCAAAATAATAAATAATAAATTATTCAATAGACCACTCTGTCTCCCACGCTAGTATTAAGGAAAATGTAAATTAAGTACCAAAAGTGTGACAATAAATAGAGTGCCTGCTACATAAAATTTTTCAATGAAATTTGGCAGGTGCATAGATAAATGAAAAAAAAAAAAAAAAAGTAGGAAAGAAAAATATTGCAGCATATATTGGACATTAACTTTACCACCGAAGTATGACAAAGTTTTGACATCAATAAACTCGTTAGCAAGTGAGTATATTAAAACCAAGTACAAGAAGAAGCTCAACTATTCTACTTTCTAAAAATATACTATGTTGATAACAAATACTAAAAAATTATTCCACACAGCCTTCCCCAACCATGCTAACTTTGAAGAGACTACGAAAAGCGTGGATCAAAATTTTAGCACAAAATTCGGTTCCGTAAATCGCGATTATCGCGTACCTAATAGTGTAATGTGTGTGTGTTTGTGTGTGTGTGTAGACACACACACACAGACACACACACACACACACACACACACACAAACACACACAGTTATAAAACATAACTGCTATGTTCTTTATTACACACACACACACACACACACACACACACACACACACACACACACACACACACACACACACACACACACACACACACACATATATATATATATATATATTTATATATATATATATATATATTTATATATATATATATATATATTTATATATATATATATATATGCACACACACGTGTGTGCATATATATAGTGTTATTTGTTTTAATATTGATATTATTCATTTAGGTCTAAACCGATTTACAAAAAGGTCTGTTGGAACAATATGTGACTAAAGCTTCTGATATTTATTATGGACTTTCTCCTAAGGAAGTGAGGAAACTAGCTTATCAGTATGGAAAAGCGAATAGCATAAAAATGCCTTATAATTGGAGTGCAAATGAAGTAGCTGGAGAAGACTGGTTCAGTGCTTACCTCAAAAGTCACAAAAAACGGTCAATAAGAAAACCTGAGGCAACAAGTCAAGCACGTGTTTCCAGTTTTAATCCAACAGATGTTCAAAAGTTTTACAACAATTTACAAACTATTCTTAATCGTTTAAAGTTGGAAAGTGGAGATATTTGGAATATGGATGAAACTGGTATTACCACAGTTCAAACTCCAGATCATATTGTAGCAAGAAAGGGTTTTAAACAAATTGGGCGTGTTACTTCGGCTGAGAGAGACAATTTAGTAACTGTGGCGGTTGCTGTTTCTGCCAGTGGAAATTCAATTATTCCATTTTTCATATTTCCTCGTGTGAAATTTAAAAGCTATTTTTTAAATGGTGCTCCTGATGGAAGTGCAGGCGCTGCAAACACATCTGGTTGGATGACTGAAGTTCAATTCTTGCAGTTTTCCCATCATTTTGTCAAATATGCCAGAAGTACAAAAGAACGATCTGTTTTGTTGCTATTAGACAATCATGACTTTCATCTTTCAGTAGAGGCTTTAGATTACTTTAAAGAAAATGGGGTATCGGTTTGTTCATTTCCTCCTTATTGCAGCCATAAACTTCAACCTCTAGATTGAAGTGTGTTTTAGGACCTTTTAAAAAATACACAAACACAGCTTGCGATGCGTGGATGACAATGCACCCTGGTTTCCACAATGTCTATTTACAGTACACTAGGTATTGTGGGTAACTCATTTCCATTAGCATGTACCCCTAATAATATCAAGGCTGGTTTTGCAAAAACAGGAATTTACCCACTAAATGTTAACATTTTTGGTGAACACGATTTTATGCCAGCTTATTCCACAGATAGACCACCTCCGAAACAAGACTGTGCTGTGGGAAGTACAGCGCTAAATATAAGTAATGTAACGGATGTTGAGTTTACAATATCTGAGAATGACATGTTAAATGCTGGTTGCTCAAAAGATATAGAACCATGTCAAGATATTTCATATTCAAGCAGTAATGATGTACACAGTGCATCTACAGAGTCAACTGTAGTTCTATCGCCTGAAGATTTAAGACCATTCAAAAAAGCTGAACCAAGAAAAAGAGTTAGGGCTAATAAAAGAAGTAGAACCATATCAATTTTAACAGATTCACCAAATATGAATGTTTTAAAAATAGAGAAAGAATCAGCTAAAAGGAAAAAGTTAGCAATTGAAGAGAGAAAGCAAGCAAAAAAGTTAAATGAAGATAATATTAAGATGAGTAAAAAATCAAACAGTAAAGGAAGTTTACACTTAATGGAGAAAAGTTTGAGTTGTCCAAATAGCTCTGTTGAAGAGGAGTGTTTTTGTTTGGTTTGTATTGGAATGTTTTCTAAAAGTAAACCAGAGGAAGTTTGGGTTCAATGCACCCAATGTCACCTTTGGGCTCACGAGTCATGTATAATCGGAAAATCTTTGTTTTTCATTTGAAATAATTGCTGCTAGCCGATTTGAAACTTCATTAGTTAAAAATATTCATCTAATAAAACAGTATAAGTTTTAATTCTATTGTATAACCATAAATTGGGAACACTGTTTTGTTTTGTCACTGCATTTTTTAATTATATTTACTTTCTATTGCTTAAAATGTTACAATGACTTGAACCAAAAGTTTGATGATATTGATAAAATTATATTTCAGCTATGATTCCTTTAAAAAAAAGGGAATACACTTAAATAGGACCTTTAACTTTGGCTTTTATTATTGCGAGTCAACTTACCCCTTGAGTATAAGCAACTTACTCCAGGGTGGGGTAAGTTGGCGCAATTTTTTTTTTTAGGACCCAGAAAGGCTTCAAAATATTTTACTTTGTAAATGAATGCAACTTTTATAAGTTACCCAAATTCATACTCTTCGAAACTAAACTTTTATATTTTCTAAAAATTGTTCCGTTAGGACTACAGAGTTCATAGAGTAAAAACCGAGTCCACTAGCCCCGGTCTCCCTTACAATAGTTACGAAAAAAATAAAACAAAAAAATTAATAAGAAAACTAATATTTTTTTGCAAATGCTAACAAAAGAACAGAAAACTGTTATGGCTTAGTTCATATTCCAAAACAAAGAGAAAATGATTGGTTCTCTTTTTTTCACTTGTAGCAATCAAGATCGAAAAGAAAAATGGCAAGAAGTTAGAAAACTTCTTGTCTTTTTCTACTGTCACCGTTGAACATATTCCCACAACTGAGTGGCAAAACCTGAGGAGATTAACCGTGGATAAGTTCAAGAAACATAATAAATCTGGTGCTGAAAGTAGCCAACTTTCTGACTAATAATGCACTGTGAAGGACATCATCGGAAAAGAATCACCATTTAATCAAGTCCCTAGCCTAAAATCCGTCATTAAAATGTCTGTCAAAACAGTTCGAAAGTCTTTTGCTGCAAGATCAATTCAGAATATACCAGTTAACTCGACAAGGTCTATTAAACGTTCTGTAAGAAGTTTATTTTATAAGAATTGTTAAACCACTGTTATAACTATGCATTACTCTTTCTTCCTATGCGCCCAGCCAAATAATAATTTAGCTAGATTTTGAAACATTAAAGTCTCCATTGTTTGTTACACCTATCAGTAAAATTTGTTTAGGTTTCTACAAAACTATTTTCATTATCATCAACTAACATCTTTTTGGATAAGTACGATGCATTAAAGAAAGCTAAGATAAAGCAGGAGCTGGACATGCTAAAAAAAGAGACTGAGTACAGGGCTGAACGCCATCTGATGAAGAAAACTCGATTTAAGGCCGAAATGGAAAAAAATATTCTTGAGAAATAATTTCTCCAGGCTCAGTTCCAGTCTGTAACGCTTCAAAATGGTGAAACATTCGAGTCGAATAATCTTTTACATTCAGAACCATAGATAAAGTATAATTATTTTTTAAAAAATTCAAAGTTTAGAAACGTTTTCTTTATTCGAAAGTTTAATTTTTGCGGCAAAATTGCTTGAAAATTTTTTATATTTTATGAGTTAACTTAACATTAGATAAATCTGCAAAATCAGAGCTGCTAATGGTTAGAGAATATTTTATATTTATTTCAATATAAGTTACAATCATTAGTGTGAGGTAAAAATTAAGCAAATGTCAACATCCCTTATTTCCAACATATCTCATATATTTAAACAGTAGAATATAAGTAAATACAAAATTTTTTATTCAATTCGAGCAAACTATTCAAAATTTATTTGGACAAATCAGAATATAATAAACTAGGAAAAAACACAAAATTTTAGACTGACTGAAATACATTATTTAAATTTACATTAGTGGAACAACTGCAAAATTTGATTGCGGTGTGCACCTGTTTGAACTTCATCTTTAGTGTCGTCTCTAGCTTAAAAGGATAAGGTTGTGGAAGGTATTACTGGAAGATTTTCCCCCTCATCTCCCACTTTAACGCACATGTTGTGAATCAAACATGCACATACGATTAGTTTTGCCGCATTTTCCACTTTACGAAATCGAATTAGATTTAGTTCAAAATTAGATTTTCTAGAGAGTAAAATCTGTGTTTCAAAATCCCAAAACATCGCTCGATTACATTTCTAGTTTTTCGATGTGCATCATTGAACCAACGCTTAGAAGCTGTTTGGTTGTCATTGTAAGGTGTCATGAGCCAATTATTACAGGGATAGCTTTAGTCATCTAAGACAACTGCTCCTAAAAAATTTGCACACCTCAAACTTTAAAAGCGTCCCAAAGTGTTGATTCACGTAACACCTAAAATATTTAAAAAAGCAATCAAATTTTCAGACTAGCTAATTATTATTGTACTAAATATTCTAAAAATGAATAGGCAGTGGAGAAAATATAATCTTTTTGTAAAGTATACATTTGTTTACTTTACAAAAAGATTATATTTAAGATTATATTTATCAAGTTTAATTTATATTTTTTGATATTTTCACAGACCAGATTTAGATAAAAAACAAGTCTTAATATGAATGTCTTAATATGGTACGCTGGTTTTTTACTTAGATGTCTATTTGTTAAAATATTGTTATTTAGATAATTGATGAATTAGCTCAAACTCATTTTTTATAAATTCAGTAAAATTAAAACCTACCCTAGAATCATGCCATCGTCCAGGGCCATTAGCATAGGCGTAATAAATAAACAAATCTATGCCACAAACGCAAAAAACATTCAAGGAATGGAACTGGTAGAGATTAAAGAATGCATCTTCATCTTTTGATGGAGGAATGATTGATATGTGACTACCGTCAATGCAACCACACACACTTGGAATCTGTACCATACTGTAGAACTTACTGGGTAGGCTGTCAACAGGATCAGGCCAATGAACAACTTCCTCTCGTCTACAAAACAAACTGTTCAGGACTGCATGAACACCATGGTTATCTCGCTCAACATGATAGAATGATGCAGTTCCTGAAATATAAAAAGCCAACTTTTAAACTATTTAAAATACTCTTAAGAAAAAAGCATATTTGAATTATACAAATGATGAATATTTCCAACCACACAAAAACCCACCAGTGTAAAACAAAAGAATGTTTGCAGTCTTGTCAAAAACGATAAATTAAATTTATATAAGCACCTTGAAACTTACTTATTCAGTATAAAAATATAAACTGGTAAAGTCAAGTCATCATTAAAAAATAATAAAACATACCTAGAAAATGTAAAAATATTTTAATTTGATCTCGTCGGGATAACTTTTTGTTTCTCTTTGGATTGATGCAGTTGGATGATGCAGGTCATTTTTGAGCATTTCTTCAAGGTTGTTCAAAACTGAAACAAGGACTCGGTACCGCTCACGAAAGACAGATTCAGAGATATTCTCTTGAAACTTGCTTTCTCGAAACTATTTTATGTTTTAATATATATATATATATATATATATATATATATATATATATATATATATATATATATATATATATATATATATATATATATATATATATATATATATATATATATATGTAATATATATATATATATACCAGTAATAAAAGTAATTTTTCGGTAGACAGTGCTCAATACAAAAGTAGAGCAAATATATATTACATTAGAATAATAAAGTACAATTAAACTTGTAACATTACTCGGAGTTTCACGCTTTATGCAATCATCAGACATAGATCAACATAGATACATTTAATAATTATATATTCAGTAAAATCCCGTTAATTCGGACACTTAAGGAGTAGGTATATTTTATCCGATTTAGCATACGCTCGAATTAAGCAAAGTTCTCTTTATGTCGATCTTTTTGAAAATGTCGGACTTTTTGAGAATTTGAGACATCTATTTTTGAGAATTATCTAATTTTAAGTGATGCTTGTGAATTTGTAATATACGAGTCATTGATAAATAGAATTTAATCGAAACTTAAGAGAATCGAAGATATCGGTGAAAATATTTCGAAGCACGAAAATCAAAAAAACAAGGCGGTGGTGTACTTTTTTATATAAAAGAAAACTTGTTGTATATTATTAGGCCTGACATAAGTAACTCTGATGACAATAGGGAAGTCTTAGCAAAAGAGATTAAAACCAGTAACACCAAAAATATACTTTTGAGTTGCTGTTATCGCCTGCCATCTGGCATAATAGAAATTTTCAATACATTGTTATTTAATAATATTTTGAGAAAAGGTTTAAAGAAAAAAAAATAACTATTGAATTGGAGATATAAATCTAAATTGTTTTGAATATCAACATAAAAACGTTTTATGACGATTTGTTTCAAAACGGCGCAATTCCATTAATAAACAGACCAACAAGAGTAACAGAAACTTCAGCTTCCGTAATAGATAACATAGTAACAACCAATATCTTTAACAATTCGCTTAAAATAGGTATAATAAAAAAATAAAATTTCTGATCATTTCCCTTTTTTCTTTTCTCTGAATCTTGTTACCGAAACAATACAACAACAAAAACAAATTTTCATCAAACGCTTTTTCAATGAACCAAATATCAAATCATTTAACGATCAATTATCCCTACTTAACTGGAATAATATCGACTCTACATTACAAGCAAACGTAGTCTACAACACATTCTACGAAACATTTTATGATATCTATGACGCAAATTTCCCGAAAATCAAAATAATTAAATCAAATAAAAGTCTTAAATCACCGTGGATCAATAAAGACCTCAGAAAGTATTCAAAAATTAAGCAAAAACTTTATATAAAATACTTAAAAACCAAAACAATTGAAAACAAAACAATATACAAAAATTATACTAAACAATTTGAAAATTATAAAAAAAAATACAAAAAAAAAAAAAAAAAAATACTTTTTCAATTTGCTAGAGAATCATAAACTCAATTCAAAACGCACTTGGGAAATTATAAGTGAAATCACGAGCAAACAAAACTTTAAACCGTGTTCTTTACCTAAAGCTATTAAAATTAATGATAAAATTATAAATGATCCTAAAGAAATAGCAAATGAACTAAATAAATTCTTTGTTTCTGTTGGACCTAATCTTTAAAAAAACATTCCAAATATGATAAATCCAATCAATAATTTCAAATTTCCTCTAACCTCTGGTCTAAGTGCCTTTGAACTATCATTTTCAGAATTTAAAAATCTTTTCAAAATGCTTAAGCCCAATAAAGCAATTGGCCCAGATGATTTAAATGGAAACATTGTTACTAAGTCATAAAATAAATTAAAGAATACTCTATTTAAAGTTCTTAAGTCAAAAAAATTTTCTAGCCCAAATGAAGGTTGCAAAAGTGACCCCTATATTTAAAGGTGGTGAACTAACAAATGTTGAGAATTATCGTCCAATTTCAGTTTTGTCAGTTTTTTCAAAAATATTTGAAAGAATTTTTTTTGATCGAATTTTTAATCATCTCTCTGAAAATAATATACTTTACAACAATCAGTACGGTTTCAAAAAAAAAAAAAAAAATCTACAGAGCACGCAGTACTTCAACTCACAAGAATTATTACTGACTCTATCAAAAAATCACAAATATATTAACGTTCTTTGTTTTATGTTTAAATGTAAAAAAGAATGCGTGTACTGTTTCTTTTTATAATTTATATTCAATAATAAAAATATATTAGGAAATAAAAAACATATCCAACAACCGATTTTTCAATCAAATATAGGCAAATCTTGTATTCAATACCGTGGAGCTTTTTTATGGAACAAAATAGTTTTAAAACATTTTGATTTTTCACATAATTGGAATTATTTTACTTTTAAAAGAAAACTAGTAGAAGTAATTTTTTCAATTGATAAAATATTTTTATATTTTTAAATAGTTACCTATTCCACAAAATAATTAAGGAATCGTAATCTGAGCGACAATATTTTTTAGATTACATATTATATATTACCATTGCATATATACTGATGAAATTTTTCAAGATTTTGTTTGCTTTTTTTGTTTGTTTGTTTGTTTGTTTTTGCATAATATTAAATACTGAGAAATATTATATATATATATGTATATATATATATATATATATATATATATATATATATATATATATATATATATATATATATATATATATATATATATATATATATATATATATATATATATATATATATCACATATATTATAAAATATTGTTAAAACTTGCTTAACATTTAAAGAGTATTATAATATATAAACGCATTTAAAAATTGTTTTAAATATTTGTAAATTTATTTATTTTAACTCGTATAGATTGTAAACGGCATCATGATAAGATCGTGCGATCTTCTGGAAGTCCAGTGATGTATTCAATGTAAATTTACCTTATACATATTATTCTGGAAAAGAAGGAAAAAAATAATAATAATAATATATGACGCAAGGGTACTTTATTTTCGAACGTTCAAAGTTTGGAATATTTATTGAAGTATTAAAAGTTTTGTAATTATACGCACTTATATGTAATTCAAGATAAAAGACCTAGTTAGGCAAAGTTTTTGCCAAAAAACAGTACGAGTAGGCAAATGATTCAACTTAACCAGGGTGCAACTTTAGCGCATGATTTTATTGTAAGTTTATAGAAAAAGTTCAAGGGGAATTGAAAAGCTGTCCGACTAGATAAAAGTATGACTTATCCAGGGTAGAAGGATTCTCATGTATATTTTAATTCAATTCAATATATATATTCTACTGTATAATTTAATTCAACGATTCTACTGTATATTTTAATTCAATTCAATATATATATTCTGAAATAAGTTGTAAAATTTCAAGGACTTTTACAAATAGTACAAGTACTAATCTATATACACACTGGCGTAGGAACAGGGGGGCGGAAAAGGCGATACCCCCTATACAGACATTCCACTTACGAAATCGCCAATAATTTTCTTTTTTAGTTCCAATCCAAGACTGTCGGGAGCCATTTTGCACTTGAATTCATAAAAATAATTAAAATAAATAATCACGCTTCTCAAGGTTTACCTTGTTACATTTACCTTGTGATGGTACAATAATGCTCTGTGGAACACAACGTCTTGGTTGGATGTGGAGTGTATTGAAGTAATGAAACACTTGTTGTATTTCACTTCTTGTATTGATGTTCTTCGATAAAACACTTTGATAAAACTCACTTCGATAAACTGTCTTGATAATACTGACTGATTGACTTCCATATACTGACTGAATTACACGTCGGTTTACATGTCTCTTATATAGTAAAATGAACTTGGGTGAACCTGTTCTGGAAGATTCTAGATGCTTCTTTTTGATGCTTCTGGAAGCTTCTGGATGGGTTTGGATGCTTCTGGATGGGTTTGGATGCTGAGTATAGTATAGTTCGTTTCGTTATAGTAGTTATAGTGTATAGTTCGTTTCGTTTTTAAGACATGTAAAATTTGGAACACTTTTTAACATTGTTTGATAATGGTTGCAAATGTTTTGTCTAATACTGTATATAAATCAACGTTTTTCCAATGTATGTAAATACATCGCAAAAAGCTGATTGTTTTTACGAGCTAAACCAAACGTTGATCCAATGTATGCGACCAAACATTACTATTGCGAAACTATATAACTTAAATAAAATATATTTGTAACCATAATGATATAAAAACAACGTTAACAGCCCTACGAAACGCGCGACATTGTTCTAACGTTTTAACAACGTATTTGTGCTAGCTGGGTTGTACTATTGTCAATTTCCTTGAAACGATATAACTTATTTCGAAATATATTTGATTTGATTTGAAAAAAAAAAAAAAAATCAAAGCAATGTTATATCTAATAAAAAGTCTGATCTTATCGTCAGAACTTATAAAAACGTAAATATATAAATACATATATAATAATATATATATATATGTATATATATATATATATATATATATATATATATATATATATATATATATATATATATATATATATATATATATATATATATATATATATATATATATATAAAATATAATATATATATATATATATATATATATATATATATATATATATATATATATATATATATATATATATATATATATATATATATATATATATATATATATATATATATATATATATATATATATATATATATATATATATATATATATACACACACATTGGAGCTGATGCACTTATTTTCAAAAAGAATTAATGTTTATTTTTCAAAATAAAAATTTAATTGTTAGTTTGTTGTTGCTTATTTTTATTTTTTCTAATTTTTATAGTCTGTTTTTATTTTTTAGAAGAAGTTAGAACTAAAATGTTTGGTAAAATTGTTTTTTTAGTAAAATGTTTCTTTTTTAGTAAACTGTTTCATTTTGTCGTTAGTCTTTTTAGAACATCTTAAGCAAGTATTGTTTTATTTTTTAGAGCAATTAAGAAAAGCTGATGGTTTTTTTAGTAAGTTCAATTCGTTTTGTTATTTATAGAAAAAGATTCTTTTTTGCAAAAAAAATTATATATAAAATAAAGTTTTATATATGTATTTAATATGAAAAGTTAAATAAAATAAGACTGTTTTTTGTGTTCATGTAAGCTTATATACATAAGTTTGCATTTATTTTAGTCTATTTTATTTTTCTCTATATCTATACTATATGTATATTTTCTCTTAGCAAAAGTTATTCAGAATAGAAAAATTAAAAAAATTCTTCTGGAATTTGTCAAAAGAATGTTGTGTTATGCTTCATTTTAAGGTATCTAATTATGTATTTATTTTTCATTTTTTAGAAGAAGTTAGAACTAAATTGACTGGTAAAATAGTTTTATTAGTACAATGTTTCTTTTTAAAGAAAACTGTTTCAGTTTTGTCATTAGTCTTTTTAAAACATTTTAAGCAAGTATTTGCTTTATTTTTTAGGGCAGTTAAGACGAAATGATCGCTTTTTTAGTAAGTTTGCTTCATTTTCTCATACATAGGCTAAGATTTTTTTATATAGAAAGAATAATGAGAATAAAATTTTATTTATGTATTTAATATGAAAAGTTAAATAAAATAAGACTGTTATTAGTGGTCATGTAAGTTTATATACATAAGTTTGCGTTTATTTCAGTCTATTTTATATTTCTCTATATCTATATGTATATTTTCTCTAAGGAAAAATAATAAGGAATAGAAAAATTTAGAAAATTTGCTCTGGAATTTGTCAAAAGAGTGTTGTGTTATGCTTCATTTTAAGGTATCTAAATATATATTCATTAGAAGTTTTTAATTTTGTTTTTAAATGGTTTTTTTTTTTCACTACTTTAGATAAATATATACTGACTGACATAACTTCATTTTTATTTACAATGTTGTGCATTGTAGTCTGCATTCTTTGTTACATTTAAAATAATTAATGCTAATAAATGTTGTTTTATAGTTGTTAAAAGTTTGCATATATGTTTGCATGTATATTATGATCAAAGTTAAAATTTTTTTGATAAATATTACTCAGGTATCACCACAGCTTATCTTTATCAGGTACATTGATTTTCAATTCACATATGATGTTTTTCTTTGTATTTATTTGTTACATTTTTAACTTCAGATGGTGTATTTATTTGCTATAGAAGAACAAATCATTTTGAATTTTTTAAAAATATCTACACCAATCAACATTTAAAGTTCAATGTTGCATATACCATTTTTAATTAGCTTCTAGGCTTTTTTAACGCTTTTCTTATTCAAGTGGTTTCATAAGCAAAGTCTACAAGCAAATTTGAGATGAAAAGTTTTTCAGCTTTCAAGGAGTATCAATGTTGTTCTCTGTTTAATTAAATTTTTTTAAATAGAGTAGTTTTAGTAAATAAATGTTTGTTTGTTCTTGGTTTTTTACTTATTTGTTTTCAGATTCTTAAGAACTAGGCAAATTAGCAAAACAAGATTTATTATATTTTTTAGTGCAATTGGAAAGAGCTAAAGTTCATTTTAGTCACTTCAAATCATTTGTTTCTTTTTTTAAATAGAAGGGTTAATAATAAAAATATTTAGACAGTCGAACTGTTACTGATTTGAGTAAGTTTAATGTTTTGTTTAATTTTATATTAGATATATATTTTATGTATTTAACATAAACTGACTGTGTTCTAAATTCTTTGCTAAATTAAAATAATGTGAATAAATTTTGTTTTATATTTTTCAGTTGTAAAAATATAAAACGTTCATTTATTCAGTTGTAACAGTAGTATAATCACTGGTAATATATATTTAATGATAACAGATGTATAATATTAGGCTCGAAGAAGTTATTAGTGTAAATGGTTATAGGTGACTTAAAATTGTTGTCACATGTAAGAAATAAATCTAGGCGTGATAAAATTAATTGTCGTTGAAATATAAGAAATTTTGCTTGATGAACCAAAAACTTTCTTGGCAGAATTCAGTGTCAAGCGGTGTTGATGTCTATTATTTGACTTTACATTAGACACTTTAGCACATTTTGTATGTATAACTTTATTTATAATTATTATTTTTTTTTTTCATAGTTTTTGGTAAATATATCATTCAATAGTTGTAAAATGTGTTTATACGTGTTGCATAAAGTCATATTTGTTTATAGTTATATATATGTTTAAATTATAAAAGCCAAAACAACAATTTATATCTTAGTTTGATTTTTTTTTTAGTATTGTTAATGCTTTGGTACTTCGAAACAGGTTTAATAGTTACATTTTCGAAAAATCTTTAACTGCAATTTCAAAATAGGTTACTATAAATAGGTAAATCGATTTTTGGTAATTGTGTGGTGGTTTCTGTTGGTTTTTTTTCTTCGTAATTATGATATCATAATTTCATTACTTTTTTATTTTAGAATTACGTTATGACGCATTTATAAGATTTATAAAATAAAAAAACCTGATTTCTTTTTATTGTAAATTTTTGTTAGTTAAAAAGATATAAATATATGCTATTAGTTAATTTTATCTATTTTATCTATTTTATGCCTAATAATTTGTTATACGTATTTTAAAGGGATCTTTGTAAATGGGGGGTCGTAACTAAAAACCTTTAAAAATATGGAGAATATTGTAGTTTTGCGCATTACTATCGAGTTACTTAAGTTTTTTTTATGTGTTTAACTAATTAGTTAGCTTAGTCTGTATTTGCAACACTTTTGAGAAAAGAAAGAAAATATTCTTATATATGTAGATCATTGTTTTACATTTTATTATTTTATTCATCTGGCCACCATTAAAGCAAAAAGAGGGAAGGAACCTCTTTATTAGAGTCAAAATATTTAGGAAAATTAAATTTCAAGTTACAAAAGGAATTTTTAGTAAATTACCGTTTACTAAAAATTTTATGAAATAAAGAGGCCAAACAAATAATATAGTAATGGTCTTTGTTGAACAGACTTAACAAGACCCGGGTCGGGTCAGCTTGGTTTACAAATTTTTATGTCTACTTATCTCTTATAATTTTTATTTTAGTTTGTCATAAGATGCATTAATGTATTAAAAAATTTGTTATACCCATGTTTGATCGTAAATTAAATTTTGTTTGTTTGTAAGGTATTTGTACTCAGTTGCGTAGTTATAATAAACTTTGCTATTTTTTATAAATTTATTTAAATGTGTGCATTTAACAGTTTTCTTTTCTAAAGAACAATTAATCAAGGGGATATCAAAAAATTGATAACTCCTGTATAATATAAGTTAACTTCATTTTAATCTTAATGGTTCGTGTTATAGAAATTATTACAAGGATTTAGTTGACACTTTCGTCAATTTAAGGCATGACCAAGTGTTATTATTTTGTGTCAGTAACTAAAAACGTATTGTGTTAAACTTAGGAAGGTCGATGAAAATGGTTCTGCCATACACTGTTATGACCTTTGCCATTTGTAAATTACTTAAATAATGTTAAGTAGTATTTTTTTTTTTTTAAATTTTTGTCAAGCAACCATTTACAATTAAAGATAATTTCCGTAAAATATTTAGAAATATTTAATACAAGTACATTTCATTATTTATAATATTACAAGACCGTATGTATATATATATATATATATATATATATATATATATATATATATATATATATATATATATATATATATACATATATATATATATATATATATATATATATATATATATATATATATATATATATATATATATATATATATATATATATATATATATATATATATATATATATATATATATATTTTTCAAATCAAATTAAATATATTTCGAAATAAGTTATATCATTTCAAGGAAATTGATATAACTTATATATATATACAATATATATATATATATATATATATATATATATATATATATATATATATATATTATATATATATATATATATATATATATATATATATATATATATATATATATATATAAATACAAAGTAAATACAGTATTATATCTCTTTTTAATAGGCAAGAGAAAGTACAACAAACTTACAATTAAAAATGCAAATACGTGGTTGTTATAAAAAGAATTTAAATATATCATCAATACATAAAATAAAACTTTTAAGTTTACTTTTAATGATTGGAAATGTATTGGATATATCAAAATTAGGTGTAACAATTTTATTCCAAAGATAGGGTACTTGAAATGTAATGCAAAACTTGTTAAACTTTGTTCTGCAAATTAGTTTGCAAATTGTAATGCAAAACTTGTTAAACTTTGTTCTGCAATTTAGTTCATTTACAAAATTTTTATATTTTTATATACGTTTAATCCGTAGGATTATATACGTTTATATACGTTTAATCCTAGTATTTTAGTTTTTCAAGCAGGATTTCATGGTCGACAAGATCAAAGCCCTTCGACAAGTCAATAAAAACACCTAATGTATATAAGGATCTTTGAAAGGAATTTGAGATTTCTCGTACAAATTGGATGATTGCATGTTCGGTTGAACTATTTTTTTGAAACCAAATTGAATACTATAAAAAAGATTAATAGAGACGAGATAATTGTATACTCTTTTGTACATAATACGCTCTAAGATTTTTAAAAAGGTAGAAATATTAGATATAGGGCGATAGTTAATGATATTGCAACAGTCTCCTTTTTTAAAAATTGGAATAACTTTTGCAATTTTTAGACGATCAGGAAAAACTCCTTTTTCATTTTAACTGTTTTTTCAATAATTAGAAATTTAGCATCATACGGCGTAAAATGTTTTAAAGAAGGTCTCTTAGATGGTGTCAACATTCCTCTTGAAATTAATATGATCCCAGTGCAAAAGAGATAACTGATTTTTAAAAAGATTCATATTGGTTAGATAAAAAATTCGAATAAATATTGTTTTAGAATTAATATTAATCGAGGCGTTTGTTAAGGGTCAGAAAGACTGGGAAATGATCAGAAATGTCAGATTTTAAAATTCCTTTTTGAATGTCATTGTTAAAGATATCAGTTGTAATGATATTGTCAATTAGAGACGTTAAGTTTTTAGTTACCCTAGTAGGACCGTCCTACTAGGGTAACTAAAAACTCAACTCAAACGCAGTTTTTTTGATTAATCGTCCTACTAGGACGATTAATCAAAGGAACTGCTCCAGCTTCAAAAATTGAGTTATAGAAGTTTTGAACTTTTTTGTCCTTGTTATATGTAAAGCAATCCATATTAAGATCTTTAAAAATAAAACTTTTTTTAAAGATATTTTGTTCAAAAAAATATGCTCAAGTCACGCCGTCAGGTGGTCGATAGCAGGTGCCTAATAATATATTTTTAGATATTTTGTTTATAATTTCAATAGATAAAACTTTTTTATCGCCGTCAGAAGCGCATAAATTATTCCTAACTAGATGCGTTATATTTTTATTAATGTATATAAAAACTCCACCACCGCGTTTATTAACTTGTCTATTGAACGAAATCAATTTAAAATGTGGAATATAAAAACGTTTAGTATTATTAAAGTCATTTAAGTTTAACCATGTTTCAGTTGAGCAAATTATATTAAAAAAGTTTTTTAAATTTAACAATTTTCACAATTGCAACTGAGGCTTCTAATATTTATATAAACAATTTTAACTTAATGCGCATTTCTGTCATTAAAGAAATTCTTCTAATTCATTTGGGAGCAATCTGTAACCGAATTGAGATCTCTACAAAAAATTACATCATAACGAAAAGTGGCATTCTTACTTTCTTTACGCAGTTTTACTTTTGCAGTTAACATCTTCAATTTGAAAAAGTTTGACCTCTTGTGAGCACATTGGATGCGAGTTTGATGTTGCTATATGTTCTGATATTCCAATCTCTGACAATAAATTTATTGTACGAAATGTAAGCATTTTTACCAGCCTGTCGTTCGACTTTCATTCTGTTGCGTAGTTCCTTTTTCGTTTGAAATAATTGAGTATTTAAGTTTGAAATAATTGAGTATTTCAGTCTTAATTTTCTGCTTACAATTTAATTTAAATCGTTGTAAATTATGCATGATCTAAAAGAACTTGTAATAAAACAGAACCAAATATAAAATTAAACAAATAAAACAGAAATGGAGAAAACTACAAACATTTATATGTTTATAATTATGGCAAAAAAAGATGTTTTCAAAAAGTTGTGATTATGTATATATATATAAATATATATATATATATACATATATATATATATATATATACTATAGCATATTTATATGCGCAATTGCTCACTTTTTTTGCTAGCCTAAATTAAGTGAGCATTTTTAAAAAACGATGAGGGAAAACGAAGAATAATGAATGAAAATGTTGCTGACCCATACCAAACCCTCAGTCGATGTAGCAGCACTCCACGGCAAGTCAGGCTATTTGTCAGTCGATATATATATATATATATACATATATATACATATATATATATATATACATATATATATGTATATATATGTATATATATATATATATATATATATATATATATATATATATATATATATATATATATATATATATATATATATATATATGTTTAAGCAATTTTAAAAATGTATTCTACAAATGAGAGTGCTCAATATTTTTAAAAGAACAGAGCAATTATAAATTAGTATAAAATCACTAAACACAATTTTTTTTTCATTTCGATATATATATATATATATACATATATATATATATGTATATATATGTATATATATATATATATATATATATATATATATATATATATATATATATATATATATATATATATATATATATATATATATATATATATATATATATATATATATATATATTTAAGCAATTTTAAAAATGTATTCTACAAATGAGAGTGCTCAATATTTTTAAAAGAACAGAGCAATTATAAATTAGTATAAAATCACTAAACACAATTTTTTTTTCATTTTACACTGTGTTTCATCAACTAAGACTAATCGGAAATGAACGATCAAATGTTTTAACTACTGTAAATTTTCACACATTTGTGGAATTTGCTGACACTATTATAAAAAGAATTTTTTAGAAACGATTACTTATGCTTTTTTTTTATAAAATTTTTTTTAAAAAAGTGGGGATTTAATGTAACTAATAATTGAGCACACTTATTTTTATAGTTTTTTAAGAGAAACTTATTTTCGTGCCTGGATTTAGAAATCAATTCCGATTTTATGTTTAACAAACATTCTTGGTTTGCATGTGTAATTATTTGAAATTTTTCTTGTAGACATAGTATGCATTTTTTAGAAATATTGTTGTATGCAGGCGCTGTTTTAAGAATGAATCAATTCAGTATAAAATCATCAATATTTTTAACTTTTAGTTCCCATATATATTTTGACAACATGGTGTCTTTTGAATACTTTTTATTTATAAAATTTTGTTAAGTAATTTTCTACTAATTTATATATATATATATATATATATATATATATATATATATATATATATATATATATATATATATATATATATAAATATATATATATATATATATATATATATATATATATATATATATATATATATATATATATATATATATATACATATATCATTTATAATAAGATAAATATACATACAAAATATATATAATAAGATAAATATACATATAAAATATATATAAGATAAATATACATATAAAATATATATAATTATTATATATATATATA
>NC_061165.1:50078557-50128557 GCF_022113875.1 Hydra vulgaris
TCATTTCTTCTATTTGAAATAAGTAAAAAAATATTAAATTTAAACTGAAAATGTTTTTAAGTAATAGACAACACATATTTCTTTAAGTACAATAGCTTTAATCAGAAAAATTTATAATCTTACTGTGAAAAAAAAACAACTAACAGTTGTTAAAAGTTACAACTAACAATGACTTAAAATTTAAAAAATGGGGGCAATAAGCTCCAGATGTTAAACATTTATTTTCACATTGTTTGTAAGCAAATCTCACAGATCCATTCCACGGCTTCAATATCAGCCCCATATGGGGCTGATATTAAAACAATGGAATACCAGTCATATACCAGTCATATATTATTGACAAGAATAAAAACGTTCAGTGTAATTACATTCTCACCCACCATTTTATTAAGAACCCCTTGTTTACTAAATCTGATTAAAATTTCCATCACCTCTCCTTGTATTATAAGCACCAAAGAGTACATTTATATAAACTTTAGTATTTATAGTGCTGCACTTGACAAAAGAGAAAACAATGATCAGATGTATGCGTGGTATGACTCTAACAAGACCAGAAAAGTTAAAACAAAACAAAACTTGAATTTTACCGGCTAGCTTGGTAATTACTAGACATCCAGGAGATTATCCTAGAAATATCAGAGGAACAGAGAGTGTGCTGCATCAAAGTTAAAGTTAATTTAACTTTAATTTAAAATTTAATAAAATAAAAGTTTTATAGTTTTATAAAACACACTTTAGTTTAAAAAGTGTTTTCTTATAAAATTGCTAATGTATATACAAATAAACTCCAAACTTTTGAAAAAAATAAGCTCTCTTTTAAAATAAAAACTCTACCTCGCTTTTGAAAACTAGCCAGTTTAAACCTCAATACAAAAACAATTTTAGTTTCTAAATACAAATGAGTAAAGCAACAGGTCTCTAACACGCTTACTCGAACAAGTTTTTAATTTACATTGCGTAGATTCGAAATTAATGTGATTTATTGGGAATTTCCATTAGGAGTTTCCAAAGGGAAAATCGCATTGGGAATTTCCAGAGGGAAAATCCGCTAAGGGATCGTCCATAAAGTACGTACGCTCGGAGAGGAAGAGGAGGTTTGCAAATGGCGTTTCTAAGATAAGGGGGCAGTAGGTCAATTATAAAAGTATGGAGACACTAAATTTAAAAAAAAAATATATCATAAAATGTTGGGTTAGTAGGTTAAAAGTGTAGGTACTTTTAGGGAGGTAGAGAGTAGTCAAAAAGCGCACGGCAAATTGCGGAGGAGCGGGGGAATCGGCGAAAAAAAAGCGTACGTACTTTATGGACGACCACTAAGGGAATTTTTTTTTACATTTGTTGTCTTAGTAATTAAATTACTTTCACAAACTCGAACACTGATCTTATTATCAGAACCTTTTATAAGCATGAGTATATAAACTGCATCAAAACATAGCCAATGAAATAAAATGTAATTTGTAATAAAAGTTCTGAACAAAATATATAGTAATAGTTAAATTAAACAATCGGAAGGTGATATTTTGAAAAGGTGATATCCTCAAAGTTTTATTTAATGCAAAACCGTGAACTTTATTTCTTGGGCAAATTAGCTTAGCGTTTTTTTTTTTGTTTTTTGTTATAAAAAACAAAAAATAACAATAAATTTACGACTACAAAAGTAACAAACACTATAGTCACTACCTGTGTTAGTAAGTAGTAACACAAATAACACTAAAGAGTATAATGGGTGGGTCTTCAAATAGCGCAAGAAGGCGTATGGGGGAAAGGGGTTTAATTTTAAAGTACGTACTTTGTTTTTCTAATTTATCACTTTATTTTATTTTTTTTCAGTTTACACTTGCTGTCGTAGTAAACAAATTACTTTCAAAAACACTAACAAGGTTTCTGAAGGAAGATTGTACTGATCTTATCATTAGAACCTTTTACAAGCGTGTGCATATAAACTACCTCAAAACATAATCAACAAAATAAAACACAATCAACAATAAAAGTTCTAAAGAAAATATAAAATTATAGTTAAAAAAACCTGACTACATCATCCATGAAGATAATTAAATTTTTCTGTTTATATTCGAAAATAGAAAAATAAAATGCATATCAGAATTGGACATTCCGAATAAGAAGACATTCCGGGTGCACAATTTGCAAGTAATACGTACTTGTTAATAACTAAATAATTTGAATAAATAACAACAACAAAAAAATAATAATAATAAATAATAACAAGATAACCATACCCTATCGTTATTCATAATTCGCCAACAAACCAATGAAAAGTTAGTTTTCTGATTCTAGTTTGACAACATAAAACAATGTATGGGTATATGGGAATCAAAGATATATTGTCGCTCACACATATGTGCACACACATGCCATACTTTTTACACTGGCCCTGAGTAACGCGGGCTTGTATTTCAGGCAATCCCATTTTTTGAGTCCGCAAAAAACAAGTTTTAACAGTGCCATGGTCGGATGTTTCTCTAAACTCCTCATTAGGATTAGGGATGTTTGGGGTAGACTTGCCCCGGTTTTGGGTTTTCGGCTTGTTTTCAATATTACTGATCACGTGAGACTCATTTTTTACAGACTTAAATTGAGGGGTACCTAAAAAAAACGTCAGCCCTAAGTAAAGTTTACTTATTTTTTTTTTAACAGTAATCATTTCAAAAACAAATAATATTTACATGACTCCAGTTTATATAAATGTTCAGCACACATATTTACAATATCTAAAGAGCGTTAACAATGCTATTTTACCCATGCGCGTTTGACAATGAATTGAAATAATTATTTTAAAGTTTCACGGTTTATAATATAAAATGCTGGCTATTAATCTATTAAACTATACTCAAGTCGGCACTACAGGGCTACGAAGGATTTGTTCGTGGTTGTCGTTGAAAATGTATAGTATTTTTTTATACTAAATGTATATTATAATAATAAGTTGTAAGGAAACTCGCACAAGACTAATAGAAATCATTTCATCAAAAACCTTTAAAATACAAAATAATCTAAAAATTTAAAAAGCAAATTTATAAAACACACATAAACTTTTTGAGGTCTACACGCTCGCGGAAAGTGTAAAGTTTTTCTCCACACTGGTGTGTTGCTATCACTTCTAGACACAAGTGTGGAGTAGGGTTGGCACTTTTAGTTATTTTGATGTAAAAACGCAAATTATTTTTAAGCGTAAATTACTTTACATAACTTAAATAAAAATATATAACTTACATTTAAAAGTAATTCGTTTTTTTTTACGTAAATTATATAAAGTGTAAAACTTAATTACTTGAATTCAGTTTTTAAATGAGTAATTGTTATTTGAAAAAGTAATTTACTTTTACAAGTAAAAGTTATTTGCATTGTTACTTTTACTTGTAAAAGTAGCTTATTTTTAATGGTAAGTCGTGTAAAGTAAATTACTTTCAAAAGTAATTTTGGTTATAATTATGTAAAAAATTTACATTGAAATGTAATTTACTTTTTAAATCTAAAAAAAGTTATTTATGAAGTAAACTTACGTAAATATAATATTTAAAAAACATAACACTTACTTTACCAAGTAAAATAAAACCACATCATAACAACAAATTACTTTTACGTGTAAAAGTAACTAATTAGCATTAACAGCTTTCATAAAAGTAATTTAAAAAAATTTTTTATTTACTTTTACAAATAAAAGCAATTTTTTCTTTGAAATTTTATACTTTACTTTGAAGTAAGTAGAATGTAAGTTACATTATTTACTTTCTTAAAGAACATTCATTTAATGTTGATTTAACGTAAATTTTGAGATAGGTAGCGTATTCAAATCCATTGCCTGTTTGAGGGCATTTCTGGGTAATACATCAGGTTACACTCTGATATTTGTGGGCAGTGTTTGTGGTGGGGCATCAGTAAAGAATTTTTTTTCACGTATATTATAAAGGCTTGTTCTATTATTAATAGGGGCAAATATTGTCAAAAAGCTGGTATAGCAGTAGTGTAGAAATGGGCTCCCTGCCGCATGAGTGCTAATAAGGGCTGCTAAATAATATTTGATAGTTTACTTCCTTTTTTTTGTTTAGCAGAAATAGGTTAGTAGCCATAATGTCGAGATAAGAAGGGGGAAAGGGGGCATGATTTTTAAGCTATGGGTAATTCATGCATGTGTAACTATTCTTGTCTCCAATTTTCTTGCGCAGCAGACGGCGGCTCCTAATTAATTTTTAGCTGCAAAATTTTTTTTCATCCGCCTCAAGTGGCTACCGCCATTCCATTGGCGGCCGCAGTCACAGTTTTTTTTTAAGGCAAAATATTTTGGAAGCCGACGCCAATAGAAAGACGGAAGCTAATGGTGGCCGCCTCTCGAAGAAATTTTGGAGGAAAAACCATTTGAAGGGCGCCTCCAATGGCTTCTGCCTCCCAGATGACTGCAGCCGTCAAATCGGAGGCTGAAATATTTGCCTCCCGCCGGCGGATGCAGTGAAAAATAATTGCATGTTTGTCATTAAGTTAACGAGCAATTAAAATATTACCTAGGAACAAATGTTAACTATTTGACATCAAAATTTTATTTTATATGATTTGTTGACTATTTAAAAAATTTTTTGAAAAAAAAATTATATTATTTTCAGAGCGATTGTTTTTCTAAGAAAAATTTTATTTTGTTGTTGTTGTAATTTGGCAAAATAATAATACAGCGTGGTCGCAAATTTTTAATAAACATTAGCAAATATTTTTTTCAATAACTTTAACAATATCCGATTATAAAAAAAAAAAAAATTCTAATGTATTTTTTTAATTTATTTTTTAAACATCTTTGCTTCCAACAAGGCTGCAAGCAACAACTAATTAGAGTTGGAAGTTACTGGAAGAGAAAGATGAAGAATGTAGAGCAAGATAACGATTGACAGAAAACTTACCTAGTGGGCAACGTACCTAAAAATGACGTCTTTTGAACATTCAAAAGACGTCTAAAACGTTTAAAGACATCCAAAACGCTTATAAGACGTTTAAAAAAAGTCTTTTTTTACGTCCGTGGCCACTGGGTTAATAGATTGCAATTTATATAAATCAGAAAAGCAAGATGAAGGCAGCAAATTCCAAAGAACTTATGTTCGAGGAAAAAAACTAGACGAATAAGAGTTTTTGGAGCACTTAGGAATAGTTACAGAAAAAGAATGAGACTTAATTGAAAGACGAGTAATACGAGAATGAATTTTAGTAGATGGCACAAGAGACGCTAGCTCTTTAGAGCAGTGCCCATTATAGTATTTGTAGAAAAGAGAAAGAGAAGCAACATTAGGTTAATGTGATAATGGTTGGAAGTTGGCTGCAAGAGCAAGTCAAACTATGTTCACAATGCGTTTTTGCGTCTTGTCTAAAAGAGAAAGGGCATCATTAGAAGATCCGCCGCAGATATGGCAAAAGCATTCCATACAAGGACGAATTTGATATTTATAGAGATAGAGAAGCGAATCTGCAGTTAGAAAGTGTCAAGCTCGATAAAGAGATGCATTCTTAGCAGATTCTAATTTTGCAAGCAAATTGATATATGGTTTCCGAGAAAGATCGGAAGTAAGATTTATTAGTAGAATATGGATGGTAGATGATTCATTGAGTACATTACTAATTATATATATAGGAAGGCCTAAAATATTTTGATAACGATTGGCTAAAAAAAGTTGAGTTTTATCTGAATTAAAGCTTCCCAGCCATTGTAAGCCCCATGCTGTAGCAGAAGTGAGATCCTTTTCAAGCTCAATTGCCCCTCCAAGCAATTAGAGAGAATTGGCTTCTTTTTATGACAATATTAAGTGGTCGTACACTGTTAAAAATTTCCGTTAAAGAAACGGAAATGTATTCCGTTATTTCAACGGAAAGTATTCGTATGACCATATATGGATGTATCCATCCATTATGCACGGAAATTTTCCGTATTTGTAGCTAAATTTTAAAATACGGAAATTTCGGTTTTATTTATAAGTGAAAATCGATGATGTAAATAAATAACTAGATATCTAACTTCGCCGTTTTTAGTGAAGCCAATTTAATGCGTTGGAAGCCATTATAATATCGGGCAAAAAGCTTTTAGCGATCACATTCATATAAAAAGATATTGGTAATTTTAACGTCCTTATTCTTGGAATTAAAGATGATTAGAATCACAGACGATCAATTTAGTGAGGATACAGTCAATACATACATATTTGTTGCTCAAAGATTGGACATGCTAACGTTAGCATGTTAAGTTTGTTATAACAAACTAAAACAAACGGCTATTTTATAGCCACAAAAATATATATTTAAAAACATATTTGCATTTAGAACATCAAACTAAAACATCGTATAATATATTTTATTTTTTTAATAAAAGTTTTATACAATAAAATGAAATATTCATAAACCCTTGAACAATATTAATTTATTTGTTTTTTGTCTTAAACCAATTGACGACTTTCTCAGAACTATAGCGGTATAGTCGGGGCATATCTGAACATTCGATTTGTAAAGTAACATTCACTTATCTTTCTAACAAGCTGGCTGGAATGGAAATCTTCATTTTCAGTCCACAATTCTATGTTGTGACTATCAAGTCCTTTAAAGACTTTTTTTTTAATAATTAATTTGTTAACACAAAGGATCATCTTTTGCTTTATATTTTTATCTGAGGTTATTTTCGGATTTTTAAAATCTTTACCACTAATAAAGAAGTTAAATAATTTCTCACACATCTCTACAACAAAAACAACATCCTTGATGGCAAAAACAAACCACCATGATCTTTCATATTATTTATCGAAGAATGAGATTTCGCATAGGAATATTCGTTTGATAAAATATCAGTTAATGATTGAGCACAAACATTACATGAAATAGTATTTATCAAGTTTCTGACTATAAAACCAGAGATATATCCCAATATTGCTTCTTTGTAGCAAGACATTTGAAGTTCATCGCAGTACAAAAACACTTCTTTAAAGTCAATATCCTCTTGGTCAAAATTATCAACAGAACACAACCTTTTTTTCCAACTAAGAGAAAAAATATAGCCATTAGAATATCGCTCAAACATTAGGCAGTTAGCATGACTCGATCCAACAATGGAGTTTTGCAGAAGAATCCGTTTTAACAATGATTTTAACTGCACTACATCAGGATTGTTGTTGTAATTATTTTTTCCACGAATGCAAGCAAATAGTAGTTCAAGATGATCTTGGGAATATTTGTAAGTTAGAACATACTTAAATGGTTTCTTATGAAGTGTTAACAGATCGAAGGATAAGCATCTCAATTAAACCTAAAACAAATGTCTTTCTTCGATGTAAAAGCAATGGAATGCCATTAATATCAGTCAACTTGCTCAGATAAGTAATCGTAGTGTTTAAAAATTTTTTCCAATAAAGCTGATTATTTAGATATAGAGGTTTCTTAAAGTGTTTACCATTTGGAATTCTGGAATTGAGCATGTCAAATAATTTATCAATAACTGTTATAAAACGGATTGTACTACTTGCTCCTAAGAAAGATGGATGCTGCTATACCATTAAAAATTCAATTGCATCAGCAACAGAGCTGCTAAGTGTTTGGCCAGCTATTTTGACATTCATTTTGTGGCAATGAAATTCAATATGTTTTCTTGAAAGTTTGTTAGCAAATTTTAAACCTTGAAGCTCTTGTAACTCAAACAAAGTTTTAATATAACTCCATTTAATATAGCAGCCCTCATCATTAATAAAAATACCCAAACCATTTAGAGAATTTCTAGCTAATTTAAGCATATGGCATGGGTTGTAATTAAATATGGCATGGGTTGTAAATAATTGTATTATATTAATATGGCATGGGTTGTAAATAATTGTATTTTTTATAAACTATTAACGTGTTGCGTCAGAAAGAATGTTGTGGGCGCGTCGTATATATTATATTGTGCATAACGTTTATACAGTTTATTATACTCTCGGGGGTATTTGCAAATGTATATATATTGAGTAAAGATATTCAGAAAGACAGTAAGAAAAAACAAATATATTTTATTATTACAAGCTATTTCGGCAATGAGTATCGTTATACAAGTTGCGGATCTGGTATCACAATACGATGGTTCGGGTGATTTTTCAGAATGGATACAGAAATCGGAACTGGTAGCAAAACTTCAAAAAGTTGACAAGCTGCATGTGAAGCTCCCCTTATTTTTTTCTGGTGTGGTGTTTGCCGTTTATCAAGGCCTAAGCGATGAGATAAAAGAAGACTACGATGAAGTGAAAACTGCACTGACTATTGCCTTCTCTGCTTCTCCGCTAACAGCATACGAAGAGTTCGTAAATCGCTGTCTTAAAGAGAATAAATCCGTTGACGTATATCTCGCAGAATTAACAAGACTGAGCAAGCTAATATCGTCTCAAGTAAGCGAAGAGTGGATAAGGTGCGCATTTATTCTTGGATTACCTGACGAAGCAAGAAAACAGCTGCAAACTGCATGCTCAATATCAACAATGTCGCTGTGCTAGATTGCAGAAAAATCCAGAAGTTTGGTAATTTTACGTCGCGAAGAATCGTGTTTTGTCAGTTGCGTGAATCCGGTTGCCATTAGTTCAAGACAGGTTCCTAAAGGACGCGGAAAAAAGACCATAACGTGCTACCGTTGCGGTGAGGATGGACATATCAGTCAAAATTGCAGCAAAGAGATTGAGAAGAAGAGGTGTTTTGTGTGTAGAATGGACAATCACCTAGCCCAGTACTGTTATAAAAGGTGTACGAACTCAAAAAACGTGGAAGGGAAGCCACCCGTTTTTGTGCGAGCAGCTTCCCACAAAATTTAAAACCGCCAACTCTCCGCGTATATGTCAATGGAAGAAAAATAAAAGCATTGTTAGATACTGGATGCTCCAAATCAATTTTATGTCGGGATATCGTAAACCCTAAAAGTCAATTGAAGTACAATACCAGACTGTTGTTAATCTTTCTATAAATAATACCACCATCGAGTTGGAATGCCTGGTTGCCAACATTGTTCCCGAATATCAAATGCTTCTAAGTATGGACGCAATACGACTGCTCGGAGGTGTCCAAGTTGGGAGAAACGGCGAAACCATAAACTTTAATGTGGAGCAACTAACTATCGGCGCTACTGCAGTCTCTCAAGGAAACACGAATGAAGTATCTACGCCTACTGTTCAAAAGCTGATTGATAAAGACTTCGTAGAAGAATTCAAAAATGGCAGCTGGAGCGTGTCTTGGAAATGGCTTATGGAACCACCAACTTTAACAAACAAAATTCCAAACTATCACATATCAGAAGACGTTAAAAGTGAGTACGCAATAGAAATAAGTGAATGAATAGCACAGGGATGGCTAAAACCGTTTGAAGGGAAATGTAATGGCATCATTCTGTTGATGGCAGTAATTCAACAAATCAAATTAAAAGTACGTTCGGTGATGGACTACCGGGAGCTGAATCAATTTGTATCCAGTCATACTGCAGATGGCGATGTTTGCAGTACCAAACATCGCAACTGGAGAAAGTTAGGAGAAAATCTTGAGATAATCGATTTTAAAAAAGCGTACCTGCAGATTCGTGTCGACGAAGCATTATGGAAATATAAAGTTTTGGAATATGAAGGGCAGCGATACTGTCTAACAAGATTGGGTTTTGGTTTAAATGTGGCGCCCAGAATAATGACAAAAATCTTAAAAAAGGTTTTATCCTTAGACAAAGTTGTCGAGTCTGGAACGGATTTATTTATTGATGACATCAATGTCAATAATAACATAGTGTCAAGTTGTAGAGTTCAAGAACTCTTGAAAAAATATGGCTTGGATTCTAAGCTGCCAGAAAAACTTGTCGGTGGGCGTGTGCTTGGATTGCTAGTATACAAACAAAACAACCAAGTGCTTTGGAAACGTGACAACATACTCAAAGTTCCTGAAGGAAAAATGACGCGTCGGGAAATCTTTTTTTGGTGCGGACAGCTGACTGGACATTTTCCAATAGCAAATTGGTTGCGCCCTTTGTGCAGCTATCTAAATAGGGTTTCGAGTAGTTGTGGATGGGACACTTTGGTGAACGATCGTGTTGTCAAATTAGTGAAAAGTTTAAATGAAAGACTTACAAAGGAAGGTCCCGTTCATGGATCATGGAACGTAAAAAACACTTCTGAAGCAACAGTGTGGTGCGATGCAAGCAGTTTAGCTATTGGCATAGTTCTAGAAGTGGCTGGGGAAATAGTAGAAGACTGCTCGTGGCTGAGAAAACAAGACGATGCGGCTCACATTAATCTCGCAGAGTTAGAAGCTGTGATAAAAGGAATTAATCTAGCAACAAAATGGGTATTCGAATGTATTACCATAAAGTGTGACTCGGCTACTGTTGTTGGCTGGTTGAAATCCTTAATAATCGGTGACAAACCCATTCGAGTATACGGTCTTGGAGAACCACTTGTCTGTCGCCGGTTGGCGTTAATTGAAGACCTTGTGAAGGAGTGCGGTATACAATTAAAACTTTTCCTGGTTAAGTCAGCAGAAAATAAAGCCGATGCTCTTACGAGGGTACCACAAAATTCGCTGCATTCAAACCATTCTGCAATGACAGCAAATCTTGTACCGTTTGATGTGAAGTCGTTTCATAATCTTCATCACTTTTGAATAAATCGAACCCTTTATTTGATAAAACAGACATATCTGAAGGAGAAAGTTTGTAGAAAAGACATTGAAACAGTCGTAAAAAGTTGCGAAAGATGTTTATCGGTAGATCCTACTCCAGTCAGATGGGAAGAAGGAAATCTTGAAGTTAGAAAGAGCTGGTACCGTTTAGCTATTCACATTACCCACTACAAATCAGAGATTTATTTGTCTATCATTGACTGTGGCAAAAGGAGCAAGTTTGTAATTTGGAGGAAGCTACAAAACGAGAAAGAATCAACAGTGTGTTTCCATCTAGAAGAAATATTTTGAGAAAGAGGACCTCCGTGGCAAGTTCTTCTTGACAACAGCAAGACCTTTCGCTCAAAACTCGTTGGTAAATTATGCGCAGAATGGGGAGTGTCCATCCTGTTTCGCTGCGCTTACAGGCCATCTGGAAATGGAATTTTTGAACGTCACCATCGCACAATCAAACGCATGGCAGCAAGAAGTGGCAAAGATCCGTTAAAAATGGTGTATTGGTATAACGTGGCTCCCAGAAAAAATGGCGAGAAAACATCGCTCCCCTACAAAGCTATATTTTCCTATGAGTGGAAACCACACACAATTTTTGCCAAAACTAATGAGGAAGTTCTCCACAACTACACAGAAGGACAAGAAGTATTTGTAAAACCACCTGATTCAAAATGTACTAACGAATGGAATAGAGGAAGAGTCTCAGATGAAGGACGAGGAGTTTCGGTAGAAATCAATGGATTGCCGAGACACATGTCGGACGTCCGTCCAGCTCCCATTGTAGCTGACTTGTCTACGAGAGAACCGGAAGAACCCACCGCGAACAACCCGAATCTCAGAAGATTGACGCGTGTGCGGAAGTTTCCGAATAAGTATGCGGATTTTGTGATCTAGAGATCAAGGGGTGTTGTAATCAGTGTAAATAATTATATTTTATATAAACTATTAACGTGTTGCGTCAGAAGGAATGTTGTGGGCGCGTCGTATATATTATATTGTACATAACGTTTAAACTGTTTATTATACTCTCGGGGGTATTTGCAAATGTATATATATTGAGTAAAGATATTCAGAAAGACAGTAAGAAAAAATAAATATATTTTATTATTACATGGGTCTAGGAAAATGTGGAGCAGTTGGTTGTTATATAAAAAAGTACTAACTATATTGTCTATGACATTGCCAAACTTACATCCAAATGGGACAACGGAATTTAAATTTGTACTAGTACCATCAAATGTAATACTTTTGATACAAAGTTCATATGTCAAAGCCACATCTAAAATATTTTTGATAAAACATGTTAAATTTTTTTTTTTTTTTTTTTTTTTTTTTTACAACACAAATATCCGTATATATTTCAATAAAACAAAATTACATATTCTTACATATAAGTACACAACGAACAATTTTTGTACCATTAAAATTTTTACAAGACAAAAAAAATTCAAAATTCTGTTTAGCGCATGCACGTTGTACAGTGTACAAAATAAGGTAACTATTCGTTGTTTATAATATAAAGTTCTGGCTATTAACCCATGCATTTAAAAAATATATGCAAGTCCGTCGTACCACAGGGCTACTTGGGACTTGCTTGTGGACGTTGTTGAATATATATATATAAAATTATTCTTAAAAAATATTTTTCTTTGTTGTAAGGAAACTCGCAGAAGACTAAAATAGTCTTTTCATTGAGAACCTTTAAAACATAAAATAAACTTTAATGAACTAGTTCAACAAATATACATATGTATTTTGGTATCTACTATATAGTAGAAGTAGTTGGGCTTTTTATTATTACTATTTTTCCCAAATCGTTTAATACATTTCGATGAAGTTAATTATGATATGTTTTAGTTTTTTTTTCAGAGCAATAAGGTTATTCATTTTATTAAGTTCCATATTTTGAAGTATTATTTTGTTATATAAGTATGGGCCACGGTATATTAAAGAAAATCGCGAGAATTTTGTTTTTTTTAAAAGCAAGGTGAAGTTGCCTGTTCCTCGTGTGATATATTTGTTTGCGTTGATATGAAAAAAGCTATCAGTAAAGTATTTCGGAACAAATCCGAGTTTGTATTTTAGCACAAATAAGATATTTTGGTAATTATTTATTTGATAGATATTTAATGCATTCAAATTTTTAAGTAAAGGGTCGGCATGAGTGATTTTATCTTTATTATAAATTAATCTCGATGCATGTTTCTGATGTATGTAAGTAAATTTAATTTAGTTTTATGGGTTCCCCATGCAATATTAGCGTATGTTAGGTAACTTTGAATATAAGAAAAGAAGAGAATTTTTAAGTTGTCTTGGGAAAGCATAGGTTTGGCGTTGTACAGTACGCCGATACTTTTTGATTTTTTTGTGTTTATTGTATTAATATGGGCTTTCCAATTAATATTCTGGTCAATAATTATTCCAAGAAACTTAGTTATTTCAGTTCTTTTGATGTTTATGTTATCAATTTTTAGTGAAGGTAGAGTGCCTGGTATAAAGTTTTTAAGACGGTTGGAGTAAAACAAGATATATTTTGTTTTTTCTGTATTCAAAGATAATTTATTTACTTTAAACCAGATGTTGAGGTTTTCGAGGTCAGTGTTCATAGATCCGTAAAGGTCGCTTATAGACAGCGATGAGTAAAATAAATTTGTATCATCAGCGAACATTATTACATCAAGTTTTTTTAGGGCTTTTGGAAGATCGTTGATATATATTAGAAATAAAAGGGGACCCAGAATGGAACCTTGGGGAACTCCGAATTTTATTTCTTGTAGGTCTGAATATTTATTATGATCTGTAACAACGCATTGTTTTCTGCTACACAGGTAACTTTTGAACCAGTCAAGGGATATATTTTTAACACCATATCTTTCCATTTTTTAAAGTAAGATATTGTGATTAACTGTGTCAAACGCTTTGGATAAATCTATAAAAGTCCCTAATACAAATTGCTTTTTATCGAAAAAACTACTCATGCTATTTACAAGATCTAAAATGGCATGTTCGGTTGAGTGTTTCATTTGAAACCCGAATTGTTTTTTGTTTAAGAGGTTATTTTGAAGGAGATATTCGTATAATCTATTGTAAACTATTCTTTCAAGTATTTTAGAGAAAGTAGGCAGTATAGAGATCGGTCTGTAATTATTTAATAAAGATGGTTCGCCTGTTTTAAAAATTGGTATAACTTTAGCTGTTTTCAATTTATCTGGTACAGTACCTGTTTTAATTGATGATTTAAATATTTCGAAGATCGGTTTGCGTATCTCCAAAAAGACATCGATAATGATATTGCTAGAAATATCATCTATACCTGGAGATTTATTATTTTAAGAGATTTTTATCGCAACTTCAAGTTCTTCAATTTTTAGTTCGCTAAATGCTAATTCGTTGTTGTTATTAGTTATGTATGTCTCAAATGAGTTGTTTGAAAAATTAATTTTTGTAGCCAGGTTAGGGCCTATGTTAACAAAAAAATTGTTAAACTTTTCTGAGATTACGTCACTACTGACATACTCTTCATTATTTATAACAACTTTAGTAGGTAAACTATTTGGTTTGCAATTTTTGTTCCCAATTATTTCTTTAATTACGTCCCACGTTTTTTTAATATCACCTTTGGAGTTTTTTATTTTATTTGAGTAATAATTCTTTTTTGAAATCTTTTTGATTTTTTCAAATAAATTTTTATATTGTTTGTAAGCATTTAGGTTTGCTTCATTTCTATTTTTTAAGTATTTGATATACTAGCATTACTTTTATTGGGAAATATTTATTATAGTTTTTTAAGAAAATGTTTTCAAAATTAGTATAAGAAGAGTTGGTGCGTCCAAGGTTACATTCTTGGTATACTTTATCCCAGTTTGTTGCCGATAGTGATTCTTTACATTGTTTAATAGCATATTTGTTAATTTTCCTTTTATGAATTTCGATTTTACAGTCGTTAGTAGTTTTTGTATCGTGTGACAGAGAAAAGAAAATTGGAAAATGATCCGATATATCTGTTTTTATAATACCTGCTTTTAAAGTAAAATCAAGAACTGTATTTGTTAATATATTGTCTATTGACGTTACTGAAAAAATTATTTGACTACTGATGCTTAAAACAGTTCCAGCATCAGTAGTCAAATAATTTTTAGATTGTAAAAGGGAAACCATGTCTTTTAAAGAACAAGTTTTTTTTCTTTTCTTCTTAATTTTTGTTGTAAAACCTTAACTTTTTTTTTAATTTTTCTTTTGCTGGTGATAAAGATTTTGTAGATCGTGTTGGAGATTGACTAGTGTGGTCATTTTGATCAATAGTGCTTTCTGGCTGATCATTATGTGTTGAATTAATTTCTTTGCTGGGTTTGTCTATAATTGTCTATTTAAAATAGGCTTATGATAATGATCAAGAATGAGATTTTTTTGTCTGGGATAAAGTAATTGTAGTCTGGTTCTAAAAAATGGTTGCTGCAGATACAGATGTGTTTGGATGGAAGAAAATTTTCAAGTTTCAAAGCAATAATCCATCTTTTACATAATTCAGAATTTTGAAGAGAAAATTTATGAATAAATTTTGTGCCACCTTTTATATATCTATTAGAACATCCATATGCAGCACAAGAATTTACCATTTTGTGATGAAAATAATTGAATTAAACAAATACTTCAGCAAGGTAAAAGAAATAATGTCACGAAATTACTCTCTATATTATATATGATATTTACTGTTTTTTGCCCGATATAATAATGGCTGATTAAAATAGTAAACAAATTTTACTTCACTTTTACTTTATAAAAATCCCGAAGTTAGACATCTAGTTATTTATTTGCGTCATTGGTGAAAATAGACATACCTAATAAAATATCACATCTGCCTAAAATATTACATCCCCCGTAGAAAAAAATGCGCTTTCGAGTCATTGCACTTAGAAGTGTATTAAGTACGTCCGAAACAATTATAAACAATATAATAAAAACGCAACGAGATTCTTAAAAACATTTTTCTACTAATATACTATAAATAAAGTTAGCATAAAATGGTAATATCTTTTAAATTTATATTTATAAAATTTTGATCGTAATGTATTGCGTGACAATAGAAAATAAATTACACATGAGGATGTAATACTTTAGCCTAAAGTATTACATCCCTCATGTGTAATTTATTTCTGTATATATCGCAAAAAGAAACTGGAATTCTTACATAAAAATCACATCTCCTCTATGCAGGCTTCTAAAATATTGCAAACGATTGGTAATTTTATTACCTAAAGTTTAGCTTCTAAAATATTGCAAACGATTGGTATTTTTATTACCTAAAGTTTAGGTAATAAAAATACCAATCGTTTGCAATATTTTAGAAGCCTGCATAAAGGAGATGTGATAATTTATGTAAGAACTCCAGTTTCTTTTTTCGATATATACAGAAATAACAAGTGGTGGATGTTATATTCTAGATGCCAAATAGTAATTGTTTGAAATACTTTATAAATTACATGGGGGATGTAATATTTTAGAAGTGTCATAGGGGTGATGTGATATTTTAAGTAAGAATTTCAATTTCTTTTTGTGACATATACATTGAATAAACCGAGAGGATGTAATATTTCAGATACCAAATACTAATTTTTTAAAATATTGTATGAATTACTCAGAGGGATGTAATATTTTAAAGGTAAATATCCTCGCAGTTGGAAAGTCACGTGGTTATACAAAACAACAATAGCGCAAGTTGTTACCATCTTGGATGGGGGAAAACAAATAATTAGTTGAATTAATAAAGCAGGAGAATTTGTACGAAAAAGTGATTTAAAGAGTTTAAAAAAAGAAAATTCGGTTTACAAATACTTTAACAAATTAGATTTTAACGCTGCAGAAAGGTATATTATTAAACTTTTAATCCTTGGAATGAACCGATGTCTATACCAGTTCCTTTCAAATACTTGGAAAGATGATCAAACTGAATGACCATGAGTTCAATACCATGACGTTTATAATTATTTAATAAAAAGTCCTATAATATTTTCTTTTGAGGCTATGGATAATTACGTAGCATTAGATGCTTATAAATTTTTTGGCCATGGCTAGATGCAAGAAGTTTTTCACACGAAGTTAAACTCTAATTTTGTCGTTTTAAAAACACAAGTTGTCTGACTTAGGCGTTTAGGGGAGTTCTTAGGGGAGTGTAATATTTTAGAAGTATCATAGGAGTGATGTGATATTTTAAGTAAGAATTTCATTTTCTTTTTGTGACATGTAAAGTGAATAAACCGAGGGGATGTAATATTTCAGATACCAAATACTAATCTTTTAAAATATTGTATGAATTACTCAGAGGGATGTAATATTTTAAAGGTAAATATAGGGGGGGGGGGTGATATTTTAAGTAAGAATTCCAGTGTCTTTTTGCGATATATACAGAAATAACAAGTAATTGATGTTATATTCTAGATACCAAATACTAATCGTTTGAAATACTTTATAAATTACTTAGGGGAGTGTAATATTTTAGAAGTATCATAGGAGTGATGTGATATTTTAAGTAAGAATTTCATTTTCTTAATGTGACATGTAAAGTGAATAAATCGAGGGGATGTAATATTTCAGATACAAAATACTAATCTTTTAAAATATTGTATGAATTACTCAGAGGGATGTAATATTTTAAAGGTAAACATAGGGGGGATGTGATATTTTAAGTAAGAATTACAGTATCTTTTTGCGATACATACAGAAATAACAAGTGGTTGATGTTGTATGCTAGATACCAAATACTAATCGTTTGAAATACTTTACAAATTACTTAGGGGAATGTAATATTTTAGAAATAGACATAGGGGGATGTGATATTTTAAGTAAGAAATTCAGTTTTTATTTGTGGTACATACAGAACTTACAAGTGATGGATGTGATATTCTAGATACCAAATACTAATCGTTTAAAATATTTTGTAAATTACTCAGTAATTTTCAAAATATTTTAAACGACTTTTGTAATTACATCTCCCCTATGTATACTTGCAGAGACTCCACAGGGGAAATGTGATATATTAAATACCAAATACAAATTGCTTGAAATATTGTAAAGAAATACTTAGGAAGATCTAACATTTAAGAAGTATACATAGGGGTGATGATTTTACGTAAGAATTTTAGTTTCTTTTAGTAATACAAACAGAATTTACAAGTGATGAATGTGATATTCAAGATAGCAAATACTACTCATTTAAAAAATTTTATGAAATACTTAGGCAATGTAGTATTTTAAAGATATGCATAGGGAGGATGTGATATTTTAAGTTAGTTTATTTGCTTCTTTTCGTGATATATATAGAGCTTACACACGGGAGTTGTGTTACTCCAGAAACCAAGTACAATTATTTTAGAAGCCTGCATAGGGAGATTTGATATTTTAATTTAGAATTTAAGCTGTTATTTGAAAAATACGCAGAGATTACTCAAACAGTCTTTTTTCATTTTTATTTTTAGATTAATTGAGCTAACAAATTAAAAATGTATTATTGTTCAATCAATTCATATGTATGGCTTTCGACAAGTTAAAGTATTATAACAATATAAGAAGTCACCGAAACTATGAAAAAAATTTTTTTTACTTATTTGTGTTTTTATCTCTTAGTGCATAAACATTTAAATTATTTCAATTTACGAAAAATTTTGAAGAAAAAGAAATAACTGGAATTTTTAAAGTTTTATTTATTATTACATTTACATATAAATATGTTCACAACAAAATAAAGTTTCATTTCTAAAAACAATGCATTCCATATGGTACCATCGATTCGGGATGCAAATATCACATTTTATCTAAAAATAAATAGATAATGTACATTTTTCTGATTGAATATTTAAAGTATTTTTTTTTATTTGAAATTTTTTATTGAAAAATAATTAAAATATATTTTATTTCCCATTTATCTTTTTTTTGATTTTTTCTAGTTTTTAGACCAATTTCTCTTCCATAAATGCGACACAAACCTGACTGCTGACTTCTGCTTACTTTTCTGACCTATTGATTTAATTTTACATCATTTTTTTTGTCTTTTTTTAAGATATCATTTAACATTAAAGTACTATAAACATTTTCAGTTCTCTAAAGAATCTCAAAAACCTCTTTTATCTAATAGTAGCTGTACCACTCTCTATGCATTAACTTTTTCATGTGGAAAGATACGCACCAGTTCTTCTCCATTTTTATATAATTTTCAGCAAACTAAAATATGTAAGCTCATATATATATATGTATATATATATATATATATATATATATATATATATATATATATATATATATATATATATATATATATATATATATATATATATATATATATATATATATATATATATATATCCATTACAGTTAAGAGTCTTTAAGTTACCTATAGGCAGAATACTCAAAATGATATACCATATGTAAATACTCTATAATTAAATTAATGAATCATTACGCCGTCTCGCATTAAATCAGTTTTAATTGGCAATTCATCCAGTGAGAGCTGGCGAAAGTACTTTGATTCGATCCTTCAAAGCATCAATATATGGAATGGCATTCAATATATTGTTTTACATTTAGAATTAAAAGTTTATTTAATGAAGACAAAATTAAAAAAAAATACAATATTGTTTTTTTGTACTAATATTTTGAGATATTACTTGAGATATTACCTTTTCTTTACTGTTTTTCTTTTTTTTGTACTAATATTTTGAGATATTACTATTATATATATACTATTATATATGTATTATATATATTATATATATATATATATATATATATATATATATATATATATATATATATATATATATATATATATATATATATATATATATATATATATGTATATGTATATATATATATATATATATATATATATATATATATATATATATATATATATATATATATTATATATATACACACATATATATATATATATATATATATATATATATATATATATATATATATATATATATATATATATACATATATATATATATATATATATATATATATATATATATATATATATATATATATATATATATATATATATATATATATATATATATATATATATATATATATATATATATATATATATATATATATATATATATATAATATTTTGAGATATTACTAATATTTTGAATATAAACAACTTCGTCACTGAGACATTCGTTTAAAGTGTCTTGTAACGAATAATCGTATACCTTGCAGCCACCTAAATCTGGTTATATACCCATAATGACTTTCACAAGGTTTATAATTCGGAGATATTTTATTATTCCGTGACCTATTTATGAAATGCAATTTAAGCATAATTTCATCAAAATTTAAGCATTAAGCCTGTCATCAAATAAAATAACGGCTATTACATTTATTGAAGATTACTTGTTTTAAAATTCTCACTTATTTTTTCACCAGGTGAGATAATGTTTAAATTAACTATTTAAATAGGTTTACATAAAAATCGCCACTGAATAATACATACCTTCTGTATCATCAACTATGCAGCTTTTTCTTATATTTACTATTTTTAGAATATTAAAATAAATAAAAACAAATTAAAATTAAACGCTAACAATTATAAATGAATAGGTTTTTAATACATACCTTTATTGTCTTTAACTAAAAATTTTTTATTGTTTCTACCTTCTCTAAAAAACAAGCAATACATTAAATAAAATAGTAACATTTATAAATGAAAAGTAACTTTTTAAATCTTACTTTTACCATCTTTACATCCCCTAAGTAATTCATACAATATTTCAAACGATTAGTATTTTGTGTTTAAAAATCAGATTCATCACTTGTAAATTCTGTTTGTACCACAAAAAGAAACAAAAATACTTATTTAAAATATCACATACCCCCTATATATACTTCTAAAATATTACACCCCCTAACTAAATATTACATCCACCATCTTTTTTTTACTATTGTCACGCAATACAATACGATCAAAATTTTATAAATATGAATTTAAAATATATTACTATTTTATGCTTACTTCATTTATAGTATATTAGTAAAAAAACGTTTTTATGAATCTCGTTTTCATTTTTTCTATGGGGGATGTGATATTTTAGGCGGATGTGATATTTTATTACATACCACCAATGAATATCTGATTGTTATAAAATCTTTTATAACAATTTACATTTTTATTATTATTTAATTAAAATAACTTAATAAATAAAATATTTAGGTTATCTACAAGTAAACATTAAAAAAAATAAATTTAAAAACAAATTTATAAAGATTACCCCTAAAGTTACAACTATGATTAGAATACATTATTAAATTTATTTGTTTATAATATTCATGCAGGATAGTCATGCAGGATAGTAAAATTCTATATAAAATAAATACATCTGCTACATTAGAGAAATTTTGATCAGTCTTTGAAAATTGTAAAACTAAATCAGTTTTACATACAATTTTACATACATTATTACATACAATTTAAATACAACACATACAGTTTTGATCAGTTCACTAAAAGATTTTCAACGTAAAAAAAAAATTGATGAAAAATATTAAAAGTATCATTTCTTCATAGCAAAAATCCTAAATCTTAGTCTATACTTTAAGACATTTAGTTCTTAAAACAAAAAATACTTATCTTGTTTTAAGAAACAAATTTCCTATGCCCCGATTTGTTTCTGAAAACAAGAAATATATTTCTTGTTTTAAAATTTAGTTTGGCAGAAAGGTTTTTGTAGATTTTTTCCATTGCAAAGATTGTATTTGTTTATGGGTTTTACATTATAAAGGTTTATAAACACATGAGGAGATAAATGATTTTTACATTTAAACATGAATTATAAAATATTATAAACATTTAGTTTGTATACATTTAAGGCTTTCATTTCTCTAAGAAGTGGTTTTGAATTTGAAAAACGATTTGCAAAATTAATTGAGCGAGCTGTGTGTTTCTGATGCTGATAAAGAGATTTAAGTTTAGTTTAGAGCTGATTGGATCAGAGGGAAAAGGGTTGGTTGAAGTAGTGTATAATGGACAATGTTGTAAGTTACCTATAACTGTAGTAAAAGGAAATGTGCCCACATTAATGAGTAGAGGCTGGATAAAGCGTTTAAATCTGCAATGGTTAGAACTGTTTAAAAGAATGGGAGGAGTTAATTTCTGTGATAAGGTTGATTCAAAAGTAAAGACATTAGAAAAAAAGTACCCAGAAGTATTCAGTGACCGTATAGGGTACTTGAGGAACTTCCAATGTCACATACCACTACGTGAGAGTAGAGAACCTAAGTTTTATAAAGCAAGACCTGTACCCTATGCTTTAAGGACTAGATTTGAACAAGAACTTGATTACTTAGAAGAGCAAGGAGTTTAAAGAAAAGTCCAGTATTCTAAATGGGTAGCTCCTATAGTGTCTGTTTTAAAGAATTCTAAGGATCCTACTGGTCCATTAAGAATATGTTGAGATTGTAAGATTAAAGTAAATCAAGCAGCCCCAGTTGACAATTATCCAATACCGAATACCACTGATCAGTTAGCCACTATTGCAGGAAGAGAGAGATACACCAAGCTTGAATTGTCTCAAGCTTATCAACAACTGGAATTAGATTAAACTTCGCGAGAGTTTTTAACTATAAATACTCACCAAAGGTTGTATCAGCCAACTCGTCTTTAATTTGGTGTTCATAGTGCAACTGGCATCTTTCAAAGGAAAATGCGCAGGAGGCTGGGCAGACTGTCGTTTGTAAAAGTGCGAGTAGATGACATACTTGTATCTGGGAAAACTAATGCAGAGCATCTGAACAACTTAGGATCTGTTTTAAAAATTTTTAAAGAATCAGGACTGACGCTAAAAGTATCTAAGTACTCATGCATGCAACCTGAGGTGGAGTTTTGCGGATTTATAATTAGTCAGAAAGGCTGTAAACCAACAGCACGGAATGTGGAAACAGTAATGATTGCTCCTTGACCCACGAATACCAAGGAGTTGAGAGGAATTTTAGGAATGGCCAACTATTACAATGCCTACATACCCAGGATGGCTTCCATTACAGAGCCTCTCCATAATTTGTTAAGCAATAACATAAGCTGGGAATGGATTAGAAACAGTGAACTTTAAAAGTGTAAAAACTATATTATGCAATGCACCTTTATTAGCTCACTTTGACCCATCAAATAAAATCGCGGTTCACTGTGATACCAGTCCATATGGCGTAGGAGCCGTTTTGAATCAAAAACAGCATGATGGAAGTGAAAAACCTGTCAGTTTTGCTTCGAGAACATTAATATGGCAGAGCGAAATTATGCACAAATTGAAAAGGAAGGATTAGCGTTATTTTTGGTGTAAAAAAAATTATATCAGTTTTTACTCGGACACAAATGTACATTGTATACAGCTCATAAACCCCTATTGGGACTATTTTCAGAATACTAAGAACTTCCTAAAAGAACTGCTGCTAGAGTGTTACGCTGGGCTTTACTATTGTCAGCTTATGATAATCAATTACTATACTGTCCTGGCGAAAAGAGCGCAACTGCAGATGGTCTGAGCCGTTTATCTTTAGATGTATCAAAAAAAAAGTCAAGGTTAAAAACCATAGAGGTGGTTATGATGGAACTAGTGAAAAACCCAATTACAGAAAAACATTTAGCGGAGCTACCCAAAACGATCCAATATTAGGAATGGTACTGAATAGAGTGTTAAACGGAGGGTTGACGGTAGAACCGAGTAAGGTGGAGATGAAACCATTTGCATTAAGGTTTTTTGAGTTATTAACGGAAGGAGGTTGTTTACTGTGGGGAAGAAGAATGATAGTGCCAAGTGTGTTACGAGAAGCGGTACTTGAGGAATTAAATTAGGTGCATCCCGGAGTTGATAGAATGAAGGCTTTAGCAAGAAGTTATGTTTGGTGGCCTGGAATCGACACAGAAATAGAGGACAAAATAAAGATTTGTGAGACATGTCAAAAAAGTCAGAAGAATCCATCAACCTGGTTTCATCCTTGGGAATATCCAAGTAAACCATAGGAGCAACTACATATCAATCATGCAGGCCCAATAAATGGGAAAATATATTTGGTAGTAGTTGACAGTTTTTCAAAATGGACAAAATTTCAAAATGGCGCAGTACTGAAGCCTAAGCAACAATAATGGTACTCAGAAGATTATTTTCAACCCATGGTATGCCGCAAGTTATCGTTAGTGACAACAGATCTAAATTTTTTAATGAAGAATATAAAGAGTTTTTATATTCAAATAGAATTAAACCAGTGTATTCTGCACCGTATCATCCTGCTTCAAATGGTCAAGCAGAACAAATGGTTCAAACATTTAAGAATTCAATTAAAAACTTTCAAGGAAATGATATCGAGACATAGCTGTGTCAATTCCTTTTTAAATATCGTGTTACACCTCATTCTACAACTGGAGTTTCTCTAACTGAACTTTTATTGGGAAGAAATTTACGAAATCCGTTGTCTATGCTACATCCTAAAGTTAGCTCTTGAATCAATGAAAAAAAGCTATCAGACAGTTCTATGGATAAAGTTCGTTTTTTTCAACCAGAAGACACGGTTTACGTCAGAAATTATAGTAGAGGTGAAAAATGGATTGCAGCTATAATTATATCAGCAGTTGGGAATATTAGTTACAAAGTGTTAACGTTAGATGGTTGTATCCAGATAAGACATGGGGAGCATATTGTAAACCGTTGTGAGGGAAAGGTTAACGAAAGCTCTACTAAAACGCCAGAAAGCATAAGTACTCCAATTCTGAGCAATGTTGATAAACTAAATGAAGTGACTGAAACTCCATGTTCCAGCGAAATCTTGAGTGAAAATCGTGATGTCGCATGGATGTTGGTCCGAGAAACTGTGTGAACAGCCTGGTACTTTTTCTGAGCCAACCTCAAGTACATCGTAAACCGTCTTATTTAGAGCAGTACGAATGATTTACGGGTGGAGGATTGATGTAATTGCATAATCCGGTTCACGGTTATGTAGAATAAAGAAACGTGCATGCGAGTTTCCAAAAGGTCGGGATATTATATAGAGAGACACAAAGCAAGAACTTTACTGGTAGCGTGGTGTTCTCAATATATAATTTATTAATAAATTATATATTGAGTTATTACAAAGAGTTGTTATTATATTCAGTGATGTTATTGTTGTTATTAGGTTATAACACACACATATATTATATGTGTGTATGTTTTGTTTTAGCAATGGAAAGTTTCCAAATGCATGCAATATAAAGTAAAAAAAAAATATGACTTTTCTATTAGCTAATTTAATATAAATAAATAATTCTATTTTTTTATCTTTATTTTTATAGCACGATCGTGTAAAATGCATTAGAACAAAGTTATAAAAAAAAAATATTAACACTTCCCAGCCGGCATTATTACGTTGTTTCAATGTTGAAATTCGGTTGAAACATTGTTTCAACGTTGTCCAACTATGTCACAACGTTAAATCAACGTTACGGTTTAAACGTTGTTTTTTAACGTTATTTTAACGTTAAATCAACGTTACGGCTTAAACGTTGTTTTTTTAACGTTAATTTAACTTTAAATCATTGTTGATAGGCACTTCAACATCTGAGCGTGTAATATCAATAATCGATAAAACACGGCTAAAGAAAAAAGATCTGAGGTTTTATGCCGACAAAAAGGTTTGAGGTGTATGTTCTTCAATCGTGCATCCGATGACTTAAAATATAAAAACTTTTTATTTGTTTATTCCAAAAAGTAGAACCCCAGCTTATCAACAGTACCAAAATTATTTTATTGAGATTTTCGTTTTTAGACATAATTTGAATCAAAAACTAAGGTCATTTTATAACACAAATATTTTCGAAGGCATTTAGTGTTTTTTTAATTTAATAAAAAATCAACTATAGCATTATATTAAACTTATAATGTGCCTGTTTTTGAATGGTAAGCGTTGATCACACAAAAAATATGCCTCCCACCAAAAAGTAAACTTAAAAAAAATTTTTTTTTAGCTCTTGTCAACTTTCAAGACTCAACTTGTCAATTTTTAAGACAGAAATTTTGCAGTTTATTGTTTATTTTGCATTACCATTAAATAAATTTTTTTAAAAAAAGTACTGTCACAGATTTTTTATGTGAAATGTGGGTTGTTTCCTATTCATTAAAAGTCCATTTGCTATAGTTTTTATTGGTATTATATTCTTAGTTTTGAATAGTAACGGTCTTGTTTATTGTTACTTTTGTAAATAAACGGAAACGTTCATGCGACTCTTAAAAACGTTAAATCGCTAAAAACCTCAAAAGTCATACAAAAAAAATCTTAAATTTTGTGGTTTAAAAAATCAATAAGTTATCAGCTAATAATAATATAACGATAAGTTTGTTATTTTTTAACTGATCATGTTTAGCTCTTACTTATGGAGTTTGTTTTGTTTTCATTTTACATTTAAATAAAAATGTTGAACTGCCTATTGTTGACAAAATAACTCAATTATTAAAATAATATTTTAGTAAAATGTTTGAAATTTTTAATTTTTAGTTATCAAAAACGTTTTTATTTAGTATTTAAATTTTTTGTTCTTATGAATAAAAAATGAATGACTTATTTAAAAAACTGTTCTTTTAAAAAAGTTATTTTAAAAGAACTTTGCTTTAGACTCCAAAATCAGTTACTGTCGAAATCAAGTGTGGTAGTCAATACTATTAGTATTGACTACCAAGGTATTAGTATTAATTTAGACCTAAATAAAGGTAAACCATCAACATTTACATCAATAAGTATTGTTTCATTTATAAAAACTAAATAATCTTTGTTTGATGCAGAAACAGCTTTTAGTATATTAGTTTCAAGACCAAAGTAATAGTATTACTATTAGACATTAAATATAAAAAAAGGTTGAATGTTTCTTTTTAAGCAAATATTCTTTTGTAATCAGAGAACATCCTTGTAGTGTAGTCAAAAGAGTCTTTTAATGTAAAAAAAGTCTCTTTCGACTACAATTTTAATTACCTCGTCTCTTAAGCTGTATTTGATTGTAGTCGAAATGTCAAAGCAATTAAATTAATGCGGAAGTACATTAAATTTTATTGTTTCTTAAAAATTTTTTAATAATAACGAATAATAACGAATAATAACGGAAATAATAACGACTAGAAAGTTTTTTTTAATTAGTGGTGTTTTTGTTTTATTAAAAAACATTTTTAAAACATGCGAAAATGTTGCTACATTGACTATCTTATAGCCTGACTCGCAACGGAGTGCTGCTACATCGACTGACAAATAGCCTGACTCACAAGGGAGTGCTGCTACATCGACTGACAAATAGCCTGACTCGCAACAGAGTGCTGCTACATCGACTGACAAATAGCCTGACTCGCAAGGGAGTGCTGCTACAACGACTGACAAATAGCCTGACTCGCAAGGGAGTGCTGCTACAACGACTGACAAATAGCCTGACTCGCAAGGGAGTGCTGCTACAACGACTGACAATTAGCCTGACTCGCAAGGGAGTGCTGCTACATCGACTGAGGGTTTGGTTTGGGCAGGCAGTCTATCATAAAAAAAAAAAAAAAAATTAAGTTATTAAACTTTTTCTGGTCTGGTTTATTAACGCGCTCTTTAAAACTGCAGTTTATGGGAAACTCTTTTTGACTACCATGCAAGAGTATATATATATATATATATATATATATATATATATATATATATATATATATATATATATATATATATATATATATATATATATATATATATATATATATATATATATATATATGTATTTTCAAAATGGTCTAAGTAGCACTTGTTTATATACAGAAATTGTAACTGTTTTTTAAACCTGATGATGTCAATTGATATTGATGAAACATGTTCAAAAGTTAAAAAAAGTTATTTTTTATTTATATAATAAATAACAAATAATATATTGTTTTCTATTTCCTAATAACATTTCTGGTAATAAACTAGAAGACATTAAAAAACAATAAACACTCGTTAAAAAAGTAATTACATTACTTTTTCTTTATAAAATTAACATTTTTTAATTATCAGAGTCAGGGAAAAATCAGGGAATTTGATCGTACAAAGTGGCTAGCCACCCTGAATTTTATCAAATGTTTTAATGGAATTTTTGTGTTTGCAGGTGTAATGGCAAAAGTCGGGTTCAAGGACGAAGAACTCGACAAGAAATCCTTGCAGAAGTCTTTGTATAGTGCAATCGACAAGAATACTCATGCTAAGTCGAAACCAAAATAAAAAGACATTATTTATTTTCAGCGTATAACTTTGCAAAAAGTTACATTTATGTTTATTTCTTAATTTCGTGTTTAGATCTTAATTTTTAAGTTTAGTTTAAGTTATTTAAAGAGTACTAAATAATTTCATTAATTAAAAAACAACAAAATTTTGTCTATATAAATTGAAATAAAAAAACTTTTGAACAGTTAAATTTAGTATGACTTTGCACAAGTATGTTTATATTTCCTAATTATTATATTTAGGATTAAGTCTTATAGCATATATATAAAATATGTTAGTTAATTAATATTTTAACTATGTTTTTTATGAAACAATTTTTCAAATGTTTTAAAGTATTATCTAATAAATTGCCTAACAATAAATGATTTTTTTATTATTCATCAAGTTCTGACTACTCCATTTATCTGCATATGTTCACTCCATTCATTAATCTACACCTTTTCAAGATGTAAATGAGAACATAAAAGTTGTAATTAAGAAGTCGTAATATGTAGTTAAGAAACACAACATGTAATTGAGAAAACGTTATATGTAATTGAGAAACACAACATGTAAATAAGAAGTCGTAACATGTAATTAAGAAACACAACATGTAATTGAGAAAACGTAAGATATAATTGAGAAATCATAATATATAATTGAGAAATCGTAACTTGTAATTGAGAACACATAAATTAAAATAGCAAACTCACAGTCTAAGTTTGTAGGTTGTTACAAAAGGTCTTTTTGGACATGAATTTAAGTTATAATCTTATATTTTGCTTTTGTATGCACAAGTAATAATAATGGAATTGAAAGATCGTTGTGTTATATGCCAATACACTATGACCCGAAAGTCTGGGATTAAGCTAAATCCGTGTCAACATTTATGTCACCAAATTTGTCTACGTCCAGTTCTGGAACAACTAGATTCAAGTTGTCCGATTTGTCGGCATGAAATACACACAACTGAACAAGTTGAAAGGAAACGTTACGTTTTATCTTCTCCAAATGACAGGAGAAGAGTTGTTGAATGTGCGGAGCGATTTGAAGATTGGGTGAATCTCGCGCAAACGCTAGGTATCAAATATAAGACAGCATACAATTGGGTTTGCAGCGGAAATTCAAATTTCATCGGAAAAGGAGGTTTTAAACCGAAAAAGTTGACCAAAGATCAAATCGAAGAAACATTAACATGGATTGAAAATGATTGTCAATTAACATTGGTGGCCATCAAAACAAAGATATTAAGACAATTTAACATAAAAGTTAGCAAAACAACAATAGCAAATTACCTCGAAGGCAGATTGTTCTCATTAAAAAAAGTGCACAAGGAGCCTTCTACAATGAACAGTTATAAAAACAAACAAAAAAGAGCTGAATATGTTAGAAACATCAACGAACATATCACAAATGGTCGTCAGATAGTTTGGTTGGATGAAACAAATTTTAACCTTTTTTGTAGAAAAACGCAAGGACACGCGAGACAAGGAAAAAGAGCATTTATAAAAGTACCTGCTTCAAAAGGTTTAAACATACACTTGATCGCAGCTATTTCAACTACAAATGTTGTCGTGATAGAAACTCGCAGGGGATCATTTAAAGCAGATTCCTGTAACGAGTGGATGTTGGCTATGTTTCACCAGTGGGTTACATCCGGGAATCGTTTGGAGGATTTGGTCGTCGTAACAGATAATGCTCCTTGTCACGCTCGTTTGCAAAGGGTGTTTGATAATTCACCAGCTCAGTTGTTACGTTTGGGACCTTACAGTCCAATGTTGAACCCGGTGGAAACGATCTGGTCCAAAATTAAAAGTAACGTTAAAAATGCAATTCGCATTCCACCTGTATTAGGTGACGGGATTGCGGAACAGCGCATGCAGTACTTAGAACGAATTGTAATTGATTTTTAATTATATAATTTTTAATTATAATTTTTAATTAAATTATAAATTTTTCCCTAAAATGTTTTTAGTGTTTATAATGTTAAATTCATTTGCCCAAAAATTATAAATTTTTCCCTAAATTTTTCCCTAAAAAATTAAATTTACGCTACAAATCTTGCGTCATTTTTAAGTGCGTCATTTTATACGCTCCATTTTTTTACGCGCCATTTTACACTTACTCCTTTAAAGCAATATCTAAATTAAAATTTTCGTGTTCTCAAATACATCTTTCTATTTCTTAATTACAACTTACATTTTCTCAATTACATGTTATGATTCTTAATTACAATTTTCGTTTTCTAAATTTTATCTTATGTTTCTTAATTACAACTTACGTTTTCTCAATTACATCTTACGTTTCTTAACTACAACTTTTGTTTTCTCAATTACATCTTACGGTTCTTAATTACAATTTTTGTTTTTTCAATTACATCTTGAAAAGGTGTACATATGTTCCTTGGCTAACTAATATCATTGTTATAAACTCGGCCCCGAGCTCGCCTACGATGTTTAAGCTCGTTTACGATGCTACAACGCTTGTTACGATGTTATTTTATTAACATATATATATATATATATATATATATATATATATATATATATATATATATATATATATATATATATATATATATATATATATATATATATATATATATATATATATATATATATATATATATATATATATATATATATATATATATATATACATCTATATGAAGGGTGCAAGGAATATCAGTTTTTGAAATTATTGAGATTTTTTTATAAACATGTTCTACAAATTATAAGCTACCTTCAGTGTTAAATTTGAAGCAAATAAATAAAATTTAATGGTCTAATTTAGTGATGAGAAAATACCCCTGCTTTGTAAAAACAGAGAATGTTTTAATGTTGCAACCGTAAAACCGGAAATGTCACTAGTTTTGTTGTTTTTATTAGCAAAAATACGGTAAAAGAAAATGGCGGACATCCAGAAGAAACAAAATACCCTAAAAAACGTCAAATAATTGGCAAAAAACGGGATAACATGAAAAAAATGAAACCTTCAAGCCATTTAATGGGCATGTCTTGTAACTGTGTTCGTTTAAAATGTTTTGAAGCTGTTAATTTGCAAGATAGACAAAAGTTTTTAAACAAATTTAATCAAATGACATGTAAAGACCAGCAAGATGCTATGCTGGCATCGATGATATCTCCGATTGAAGTAAAACAATAAAGACCTAGAAAAACAGACGATGAGGGTAATTTACATAACTATTCATATCAGTACAATTTATTATTTGTAAGAGACTCCCTAGTGAAAATTCGAATTTGTTACAATGCATTTCTTTCCATATTTAACATCAGCAAATCAAGACTTGAAAGAATTCAAAAGATTTTAACAACGACTGGTTAGTAGTATTATTTTTTTAAAGCAGTACTTTTTTAAAAAATAATACTTTTTTTAGTCTTATTTATTGACATATAAATGGTCAATAACTAAATTAAATATAAACATATGTCATATGTTTATTTATATTATATACAATGATGTAGGCACATTGTATGAACACACGCTTTCGATTCAAAACATGGTCTTGAGCTTATGGTTTAATATACTATTATTAACCAAAAAGGATTTTTTTGACTATTCCAATTTGGAAACTATTTTAAAAAAAATAGAAATTTGTGTCCTAGTAAACTTAATTATTACATATAATCAGAATCATGTTGTCATATTCATTTTTCATACAGAGTTAAGTTTCCACATATTTTAGGAGTAATATTTTAGACCTTAGCGTTTGGATTTTGTGTAGAACATATTTAATTTATTTTCAGGAATGCTACCCAAGGACCAAAGAGGAAAACATATAAATTGACCTCGCAAATTTACACAAGAGAAAAATAAAAGTATTATAAATCATATTCGATCTTTTAGAGGACAAAAGTCTTATTATTCTCTAAAAGATTCTAGGAAACTGTACCTTCCAGAAGATTTAAATCTTACCAAGATGCATTTAATGTACTTCGAAAGCCATCCTGGTGAATCATGTTCCAGAGAAAGTTACAGGTTTGTTTATTTTGTTTCACTTTCAGTAGATAAAAAGTAAATAACTTATTATATCATTAAAAAGTTATTATTTTATTTAAAATTTTAAAAACTTTTCATTATTCTGGGTGATTTTTTTTGTTATTATGAGTGAAGTTTTACTAGTAATTTTTTTTATAGACAAATCTTTACTGAAAAATTTAACATTGCTTTTGGGTACACAAGGAAAGACACTTGTTCAACATGTGATAGATTTAAAATAGAATTGTCAAAATATAACTCTCAACCCGAACTACAAAAACTTTCATTTGATCGAGAGCTTCACTTGAGAAAAGGACAAGTATTTTATGAAAGAAAGACTGCTTCTATACACGGAGCACGCTCTTTAACCTGGTTTGCTGCAGTTGCCTTTGATTTTTGGAAGAATCTTCTTTGTCCTAATATAACAACCAATGACACATATTATAAAATAAAACTTTCTCTGTACACTTTTAACATTCATAACCTTGGAACTGATGAAGTTTCCCTTTTTTCGTATAATGAGACAGTTGGGAAAAAAGGTTCTAATGATGTAGCATCAATATTGCTGCATTATTTTACTAAAATATTGCCTTCAGAAGTCACTCATCTTCAACACTTCTGTGATTCGTGTCCCGAAAATTGGACTATGCTGAGATTTTTGCACTACATGGTCCACCAGAAAAACAGATTTGAAAATATTAAACTATCTTTTCCCAGCAGAGGACATTCTTATATGGAGTGTGATCGAGATATGATTCTGATAAATCAAAAGCTTCATATAGACTCACCAGCTAGCTGGCTAGAACACTTTAAGAATGCCAGAAAAACCCCTTCTCCTTTTCACATAATTCCAGTAGAATACACCATGTTGCTAAATATAGAAAAACACATTAAATCTTTCTTTGTCACAACTTCCCCGTTTAAAACCCAGACACTTCGAGAAGTTGTAATCTCTAAAAACCATCCAAATAAAATACTTTTTAGAGAGAGCTGGAACGGGCAATTCTCTGATGCTGTTGTCACAAAACCAGTTAAAAAGAGGAAATTGTTGTAGGAGCTCCTTCAGCCTTCAAATAGAGTGCTTATACCTCTTTCCTTATTAAAGTATAATGACTTACAGCATCTCAAACATTTTTGTAAGCAAGACGCACATGAGTTTGATGACTCTCTTCCATATCAAAGGGAGGATCAATCGCCTTCTGTAGATGCCTACTCCGAATTAGATGAAGAAAAGGAAGTTGAATTTTGAAATTTAAACTAGTTTCTAGTCCCTTTTTTGACATTTTGACATTGTATTTCTTTGAATGGATTTTATACATTTGCTTATTATTTATATTATTTTGTTTCTTTTAAATTTGTTGATGTTGACTTGCCTTTTAATACATATACAATGGATTTTTATTTATGCTTGATAAAATAAAAATTATAATTATCCCAGCAGAATAATAAAAATTTTTCTTTTATGCTTGATAAAACAAAAAATTATCATTATCCCAGTGGTATAATGATAATTTTTAACATAAAAATGATAATCAAATAATTTATACAACCGGGCATTTAGTCTGCAAAACACGTATTTTGTACGTTTTAAATAAGATCACCACGTACTAAAGACATTTAAAAAAAAACTTTTTCTGAAACCAAATGGTTGCTGGGATAAAATAAGTAATTGTGAAAAGAAACAAAAGGTTAAATTGTTAAAAGCCAACCTTAGTAAAGAAATACGTTTTGCAACTCAAAAACCGGGAACGTCAATTTTAGATAAAGGTTGCATAATTATATAGCAAACCAACAGTTTTTGCAAAAATTTAAAATTAGCACATTTTTTTTTTTCATTCTAAAGCCAATTTTAAAAAACAAATCTAGGCAAGACTGTTTTTTGTAAAACAAATAGGTAAGGGAAGTCTTTGAAAATTAAATTCGATTTATCTCAGTTTGCGAAAAACTGACATCCCCTGTTCTTCCCTTGCGCCCTTCATATATATAAATATATATTATCTTATATTATACTATTATATTTTATAATAATATTAATATATATATATATATATATATATATATATATATATATATATATATATATATATATATATATATATATATATATATATATGAATGTATATATATATATATGTTATATTCTTAAGAACTATGTATTTGACGCCAATCACGTCATTATAGAGTACGGTTGAATGAACTTAAGTTATTCTAATTATATTCAATTGATGTGTTATAAAATCTGTTTAGTAGATCTTGAATTGTGTTTGATTTAATATTTGATAAAAGCCGAAAATATTTAATATAGACTTATTTATTACGGTTTCACAACAATTTTATCAAATATTTTTTATTTACATTATGGATGCAAAAATATTTAAAAAAGTACTATGCGACGAACCTAACGAAGAAGAGTATATATGCTGGAAAAAAATGCTATCAATTTATTTAGATAAAGCTAACATAGACAAAGATTGCAAACTCCAAGTTTTATTCGTACTATCCGGTGTTAAAGCTTTCACAATAATTCAGGATACTACATCATTTGATGATGCAATCAAAATACTTGATAACAAATACCAAAAACAATCAACACCTATTATTAGTTTATTATGACGCGCCACAAACTTCGCTCTTTTAAGCAACAAGAAGGAGAAAAAGTCGAAAGCTTCATGAGTAGCCTGAAACAATTCGCAAGAGAATGTCTAACAGAACCCCTAACAGCAGAACATCATATTAATTTACAAATTTGCGACGCTTTGTTGCTGGAATTTACTCACCTTCTATTCGACAACGACTCCTCGAAGCTACAGAAGACAATCTCGAGGCACTTTATAAAACAGCGCTAACAATGGAATTAGCCACTGAAGATGCTCCTAATGTAACAACAACCACGACAGCTAATACTACGCTACAAACTTTTGCCGCAAGTTTTAACCATACGAAATCTCATTGTTACTGGTGCGGTAATGATCCACAACCAAAAATTAAATGCCCAGCAAGAAATTCCATCTGCACACATTGTCAACGTAGGGGCCACTGGGCAACTGTATGCCTCTCAAAGAAACAAAATAAGACCTACACCAAAGCAGCAGTTGTTAATGAATATCAGGAAGAAAACGATAACGCAATAGTATCTACGGTTGTAGCAGCAATCAACTCACCTGATGGACTAATTAACGTCACCATTAACAAAAATATAACACAGGCACTGATAGATACTGGCTCCGATAAAACATTTATTACATCAGAACTTCTTCAAGATTGGAATCTTTTCTTACGATAATCAATCTACCTCAAAAATATCATTGGCAGATAATTAAATCGACATTAAAAGATAAAGACTCATTGTTATTAGCTTGCGAAAAATTGAAAGTGCAATTCCTAGTTGTAGACAAGTTGATAGCACCAGTAATTATCGGAATGGACGTGTTAACACAACATACCTCAATTACGATTTTAAAGGAAATAAAGAGCCCTTAAAGTTCTGTCTGGCAACAAAGAGTATGAATTGTACTACTTACGCATTGATACCTGGAGTGGATATTGACAAAATTAAGCCAGTCGCTACAACTACAACAATCACGACGGGTTCCTAAAAATAACTCCTTCATAACAGACGAGATAAACTGTATGTTAAAGCAAGATATAATCCAAGTGAGCCGTAGTCCTTGGCGTGCACAATGTTTAGTAGTTTCATAAGGAAACAAAAATCGTCTTGTGATTAATTATTCAAATACAATCAATCTACACACTCCACTCGATTCATACCCAACACCTCGAATAGACGATTTGATACTTAAGATAGCTGCTCATAAAGTCTTCAGTACAATTGACCTCAAATCGGCTTACCATCAGATAAAAATACGACCTGAAGATTACAAGCTAACCGCATTCGAAGCAAATGGTAGACTATACGAGTTTAAACGTTTACCTTTTGGTTGCACAAATGCTGTACCAATTTTTCAGCGGGTTATGAATGAATTTATTCAAAATAATAAACTAGAAAATACATATGCTTACCTCGTTGATATAATTATTGGTGGAAAAGATGACCAAGAGCACAATAAAAATCTTAGCCGTTTCCTACACGCTGCTCAAACCGCCAACGTAGAAATAAACAAAGAAAAGAGCAAATTTAAAAAAACTCACATCGAATTCTTAGGCCATATTATCAAAAATAGAACCTTAAAACCCAACCCTAAAAGAAATGAAGCTCTTATAAATATGCCAGAACCAAAAACCTTAAAAGAATTAAACCGAATGATAGGTTTATTCGCCTACTACGCTAAATGAATACATAACTGTACCGAGTTTACTCTACCGCTTACCCAAGCAAGAGACAACATTCCAACGAAGGGCTTGACCCCGCAGACAAAAGAAGAAATTAAAAAGCTCAAAATTAAACTTGCAAAAGCTTGTCTAGCCTCCCCGAATTTCAAAGTTCCACTAATTATTGAAACAGATGTCTCTGACACAGCACTGATAGGAACGTTACTCCATCTAGGCAGACCCGTGGCCTCCTTCTCAAGAACACTATCAAACGCTGAAAAAAAAACTCGCAATTGTCGAGAAAGAAGCAGCTGCTATTGTAGAATGCTGTAGAACCTAATTAATTCAGTACCATACATCATTATAATTACAGACCAAAGATCCATTTCCCTTATTTTCAATAAACAGATTTCAACAAAAATTAAAAACGAAAAACTCGATGGCGTTTAGAATTAGCAGATATTAATCATACAATTTCATACAGACCAGGAAATCAAAATATCGTAGCCGATGCCCATTCTCGATGTTGCTCAATTCAAAACACCAATAAAACTTTTTACAATATTCACTCCCATCCTGTTATTACAATATTCACTCCCATATGTCATCCTGGAATTAAAAAAATGATATATTATTGCAAAACCCGAAATCTACATTACTCTACCACTGAAATTAAACAACTAACAAGCCAATGTACAACCTGTAACGAACTCAAACCGCGTTTCTAAAAACTTCCATCTGGTCGTCTTTATCAGGCTACGAGACCTTGGCAACGCTTATCTATGGATTTTGTTGGACCTTTACAACCCACCTCAGCTAATAAATACATCTTCGTGATAGTAGACGAATACTCTCGCTACCCATTTGAAATCCCTTGTAAGGATATAACAGCCAACACCGTCATACAACACCTTCTCAGTCTTTTTTTCATTATTTGGTGCACCATCATCTATGCATACAGATCGAGGAACACAGTTTGAAAATATATCACTTAAGATTTTCCTAGAAAGAAACGGTGTCATCCAAACTCGAACTACTCCATATCACCCACAAGGCAACGGTCAATGTGAAAGAATGAATGGAACAATACTTAAAGCTGTAAGTCTGGCCCTAAAAACATTGAGTCTGGGAAAAGATTGATGGGAGGTAGCATTGAAAATGTCTCTATCCTCTATAAGAGGACTTCTGTGTACTGCTACGAACGAGACACCCCATCAGAGGATGATGAACTTTCAGCGTTCATCAATAATAGGTACAGTTCTACCAAACTTTTTAACAGAGCAGGATTCGACAGTTTTATACACATGTCAGATACGATTAAAGGGAGATCCACTTGTCGACAGAGTTCAACTATTAGAAGCAATACCGCCTCATTTCGCGCGTGTGAAACTTCAAAATGGGAAAATTGATACAGTTTCAACAAAAGAACTTGCTCCACTACAAGATAGAAATCTCTTAATAGAACCAGTCCAATAACAGTCCGAATTCTCAAACAATGACGAAATTGTCATTAGTAACAACAACCATAATTCTGGAAATAGAAAACAAGTTGAATTAAATGATACCAACGAAGTAGTTTCGAACTTACTGCATCCGTTTGGGAATCCAACAAAAGATAGCTTCTCTTATGATCAATCAACTACAACAGTACCTAACCAACCATCTATTCAAAAGGTTATTACTCCTGACACACAACCTAATATAATCTCACGAACAGGACGTACTATTAAAAGGCCAAAGTATCTCGACGATTACTTTCTTTCTTAGAGTATTATCGAAGAGTAAGCCGTACTAAAACTTTCTAAAAACGGAGAAGACTGTTATACTCTTAAAGATTATGTATTTGACGCCAATCATGTCATTATAGAGTACGGTTGAATGAACTTAAGTTATTCTAATTATATTCAATTGATGCGTTATAAAATCTATTTTGTAGATCTTGAATTGTGTTTGATTTAATATTTGATAAAAGCCGAAAATATTTAATATAGACTTATTTATTACGGCTTCACAACATAAACCTTCTTCACTCTATCTTAGCAGTTTTAAAAGGTCGGTTAAATGAAACATTCCTATCGCTTAAAGTCAGAGATATATTAAAAAAGTTTAAAGAAAGTGACAGAGAAAAAGATTATAACTGCTTTGTTGCAGAAATTAAGCTAGTGTTCGAAGCATGCATTCTTTATTTAAAAAAATGGTTGAAATCTTTTGATGAATTTCGGTGCTTTGATTGGATGTTTTTAAATAAAGTAAAAGACAGCATGTTTGATGATCTTTTGGTATGCATTTTATACCCGAAAGAAAAAGGTATCATTTTGGATGATGTACAATTGTTTGACCAATACTGTAATCTAAAATCATTCCTGCAAGGCAAAAATGAGGATTTTTTTGAAAGGCCTCTGCACGAACAGTGGGTTTAATTTTTTAAAGCTTGTCCAAATGCGAATTGCTTTTAAGAGATGCTTAAAATATGTAAAGTATTCTACTGTATCCCTGGACACAACGGAAACGTTGAAAGAGTATTCTCGTTGATAAACGCTCCATGGACAAAAGAAAGGAATAGACTTTTAGTTGACTCTGTAAAAGGCATCGTTCTCACAAAGTATAATTTAAAGAACTTTACCTGTAAACAGTTTTATAAATATATGATTGCTAACGAAGATCTTTTGCATAGAGTTTTTTTTTTTTTTTTTTTTTTATTTTAATTCACCTCATCAAGGCCGAGAAGGCCACTACAGACGAGGAGGCTACTTATTTGTGGCTATAACCCTCTCTCAACTCTTTAACTCCGAAACACGAACCCTGACGAACAAGGCCGCTGCGCGGAGAAACGAGTTGAGCGCGGTACTACCAGAGACGTGGTGGGGATCGAACTCGGAACCACTCGTTTATGAAGTGAGCGCTTTACCACTACACCACTACCGCATAGTTGGCTCCTCCGAGTAATATGCTATTTGACAAACATCTTATTCTAAATAATATAATATATTAAAACTCCGTATACCTGAACGTTGCATTTTTTTTTTTAATTGAAAAGTTTTTATTGCAATTGTAATTTTGAGAAAGTTACCTAAATTTGCAACAACTTAATTAAATAAGAGCGTAGAAAAAAAAACGTTTAAGATAATTTAAAATTTCGTTATGCTTTTTATTGTTCTTGCGACAATTTTGATATTTTTTTTCGTTTTTATTATTATTAAGTAATAGTTTATAATACCTTCAACTTACCCTTTTGTGTACTATAACTTATATTGTTCTTATATAATATACTTTGTTGTTTATTTTCATCCGGTGTCAGTACCGTGGCTAGAAAATCTGAGTCTTCCCCCCCTCCCCCTTTACCTTCAAAAAATAAGCTATTAGCGCCAAAAATCTTAAATGCCTGCAGAAAGTGGCGAAAGTACAGTGGCGGATTTAGTATAGGGCCTGCAAAAAGTATCCAGTGGCGGATTAAGTATAGGAACTGCCCTATACTAAATCCAACACTGGATACTTTCTAATTTAATTCAATCAATTTAAAACAAAGACTCTAAAAACATAAGTTACATTTAAAAAATGACATGCTATAAACACAAATGTATGATAAAAAAATGTTTTTGATAATATTTAAATTAAGCCCGAAAAATTAATTTTAAATAGTAATCTTTATAATATTGATTAATTTCTGCCTTCACAAATTGCACAAAGACATTAATTTTGCCTACAACTATGCCATGTCGGGTCCATAGAAGTTTGTAACACTACACTTGGTAACAACCATTTGTAACATACATTGAGTGTAATAAGTGTAGTTAGTTTTAAGTATTTTATCAACATCCTTTTTTTCTAAATATGGTAAATTTAATTTTGTTGGCGTAGTAAAATTAATTTTGTAAGGGCATTTCATCTCAATAAGAGCTTTAGAACAGCAATTTGTAATAAAATATTACATCTTTCGAGTCATTGCACTTAGTAGTGTATCAAGTACGTCGGAAACATTAATTATAAACAATATAATAAAAACGCAACGAGATTCATAAAAAATTTTTTCTACTAACATACTATAAATGAAGTTAGCATAAAATGGTAATATATTTTAAATTCATATTTATAAAATTTTGATTGTAATGTATTGCGTGACGATACTAAAAAGAATGTTACACATAAGGGATATAAAACTTTAGGTAATAAAAATACCAGTCGTTTGTAATAATTTCAGAAGCCTGCATAACTTATGCTTATGCACACATCCCCCTTATCCCATAAGGGGGATGTGATATTTTAAGTAAGAATTCCAGTTTCTTTTTGTAATATATACAGTAAATAAATCGAGGGGATGTGATATTCTAGATACCAAATACTAATCGATTGAAGTATTATATGAATTACTTAAATGGATGTAATATTTTAGAAGTATGCATAAGGGGGATGTGATATTATAAGTAAGAATTCCAGTTTCTTTTTGTGACATATACAGTGAATAAACCGAGGTGATGTGATATTCAAGATACCAAATACTAATCGTTTAATATACTTTATAAATTGCTTAGGGGGACGTAATATTTTAGAAGTATCCATAGGGGGGATGTAATATTTTAAGTGAGAATTCCAGTTTCTTTTTGTGACATATACAGTGAATAAACCGAGGGGATGTGATATTCTAGTTACCAAATACTAATCGATTGAAGTATTATATGAATTACTTAGGCGGATGTTATATTTTAGAAGTATGCATAAGGGAGATGTGATATTTTAAGTAAGAATTCCAGTTTCTTTTTGTGACATACACAGTGAATAAACCGAGGGGATGTGATATTCTATATACCAAATACTAATAGATTTAAATACTTTATAAATTGCTTAGGGGGATGTAATATTTTAGAAGTATGCATAGGGGAGATGTGATATTTTAAGTAAGATATCCAATTTCTTTTTGTTTCATATACAGTGAATAAACCGAGGGGATGTGATATTCTAGATACCAAATACTAATCGAATGAAGTATTATATGAATTACTTAGGGGGATGTAATATTTTGGAAGTATGCATAGGGGAGATGTGATATTTTAAGTAAGATATCCAGTTTCTTTTTGTGACATATACAGTGAATAAACCGAGGGGATGTGATATTCTAGATACCAAATACTAATTGGTTAAAGTATTATATAAATTACTTAGGGGGATGTAATATTTTTGAAGTAAACATAGGGGTGATGTGATATTTTAAGTTGGTTTTTTGCTTGTTTTATGTGATATATATAGAGCTTTCACTGGGGGGTTGTGTTACTCTAATAAGAAAATTTAAATGTTGTGCAAAATGGTATTAATTATTTTGGGGAGTATTCTCGAAGCCTGCATTAGGAGATTGATATTTTAATTTAGAATTTAGCTATTATTTGCAAAATATGCAGAGATTACTCAAACAGTCTTTTTTCATTTTTTTTTAGATTTAATTGAGCTTACAAATTAAAAATGTATTGTTGTTCAATCAATGTATGGCTTTCGACAACTTAAAGTATTATAACTATACAAGAAGTCGCTGAAACTAAGAAAAAAAAAGTCACCTATTTGTGTTTTTATCTCTTAGTGCATAAACATTTAAATTGGTTCAATTTACGGAGAATTTTGAAGAAAAAGAAATAGCTGCAGTTTCTTTGAAGAAAAAGAAATAGCTGCAGTAAAGTTTCATTTATTGTTACATTTATATATAAATATTTTCACAACAAAATAAAGTTTTATTTCTAAAAACAATGCATCCCATAAGATACCATCTATTCGAAATGCAAATATCACATTTTATCTAAAAATAAATATTTAATGTACATTTTTCTATTTGAATATTTAAAGTATTTTTTTCTATTTGAAATTTCTATTAAAAAATAATTAAAATATATTTTGTTACCCATTTTTCTTTTTTTTAATTTTTTCTAGTTTTTGGACCAATTTCACAATTTCGACACAAACAAATTTGAGCTATTGATTTACTTTTGCATCATTTTTTTTGGTCTTTATTTTAAGATGTCATTTAACATTGAATTAATTTCAGTGCTCTAAAGAATCTCACAAACCTTTATCTAATAGAAGATGTACCACTCTCTTTCCGTATGCATTCACTTCTTCATGTGGAAAGACACGCATCAATTCTTCTCCATTTATATAATTTTTAGCAAACTAAAATATTGAAGCTCATATATATATATATATATATATATATATATATATATATATATATATATATATATATATATATATATATATATATATATATATATATATATATATATATATATATATATATATATATATATATATATATATATATATATTATATATATATATATATATATATATATAAATATATATATATATACATATATATAAACATATATATAATATAGACCTCGGCGAAAATTAATGAGTACGAGAGCGGAGAAAAGCTCTCCTAAAACGAACTTAGGGAGCTGTGCGAGCTGCTTCTCACTTTTTTTTAATTATAAATATTTTTTGCAACAACCGTGCCTTTTAAAAAGCTTTTCAGTATATAATGCAATTAATTCTTTTTAAACAACATTGTGTTTTTTATTTTATTTAAAATGATAATTATACTTTTTTGAGAAAAATAATACTTTTGCGAGAGCCGTAAATAGCTCTCGTAAACCGTTTCAGGAGAGTATGAGCGAGAGCGAGAGCTAAAGCTCCCGCCAATGCTTATATATATATATATATATATATATATATATATATATATATATATATATATATATATATATATATATATTCACTACAGTTAAGAGTCTTAAAGTTACTTTAAGGCAGAATACTCCACATGATATACCATCAGCTTGTATAGCATGTATGGCATGTATAGCTTGTACAGTTTGTATAGCTTGTATAGCATGTGGTAACGTTAAGATTTTAAACTTTTCTGAAACACCATATCTCTGTTGTAAGTAGCAACTATAGCATGTTAGTAAAAAAATTATAAAAGATGTAAATACAAATTTTGAAATAGGAATATCTAATAATAATATCATACTTCCATTTCACTTCTTCTTTTTTAATGGAGTTCATCTGTTCTCCCATAGGGTCTATATAGTGAATTTTTCTATCACCTGGTTTGATTATCTAAAACACAAATGAGTTTCAAAATCAGGTTCAAGGTTAGGTTCTCCGTGAGAAAATGGAACCTAACCTTTCACTGAAAATTAAACTTTTTGTACTTAAAGAAATTAACTTTTTCAAAAAACAATTTTACTATTTTACATACTACAAGCGTCCAATGGAATTTTGCCACCATGCAGCATATTAGCATATCTAGTTTAAAGAGCTCTTTCTATGAAGAAAGGTTTATATATATATATGTAAATACATCATTAAGTTATTGAGTCATTAACTTTTTAAATAAATTTTTTTTAATACCTTATGCCTTCTTCGTATTAAATCAGTTTTAATTGGCAATTCATCTAGTGAGAGAAGCCCAGCTGGCGACAGTACTTCGATTCGATTCTTCAAAGCATCAATATATGGAATGGCGTTCAATATATTGTTTTATATTTAGAATTAAAATTTTATTTAAATGAAAATGAATTTTTTAAAAAAATGCAATATTATTTTTTTGTACAAAAATTTTATTATGAAGTACATTAATTAATTTTTTTTTTTTTTTCCAGAAAAAAATGAACAAGGTAAATTTACATTGAATATATTACTGGTAGGACTTCCAGAAGATCACATGATCTTATCATGAAGCCCTTTACAGTCTATATAACGAATTAAAAGGTAGAAAATTTACAAATATTAAAAACTACATAAGCGTTAGAATATTCTTCAGATGTTAAGCAAGTTTTAACATAATATTTTATAATATGTATATATAACATTGTCAATATTGAACAATAATATAATATAAAGTATTCAGCATATATTGTTTAAATAATATTCATCACACAGTCGACAAAAATATCAAATAACTTGAAATACTAAAAATTAATAAATATATTTTGTGTTGAAAAGATTATTTCTTTTGTTTTCTTTTTAAAGGAGTAATAAGACCATTTAAAAGAAAAATCAAAGTTAGGTAAAACTATTTTATTCCAAAGAAATGGACCACGATAAGAAATACAAAACTGGTCACTTTTTGTTTTTGCAAAACGGCTCTTGAATATTTTTACTATCACGAAGTTCATATTTGTTTTTTGGTTAAATCAAAATTATAGAGATTTATAAATACACTTGGAGATAAATTTTTTTTACATTTAAACATAAAACATAAAATATTAAAAATATTTAGTTCGTATATATTTAAAGCTTTCATTTCTATAAGAAGTGGTGTTGAGCTTGAAAAACGATTTCCAAAATTAATTATGCGAGCTGCGTGTTTCTGATGCCGATAGAGAGATTTAAGTTTGGTTTTGTGAGCGCTTCCCCATATAATATTGGCATAGTTTATATGGCAATGAATAAATGAATAATATAGTTGAGTTAGTTGCTTTTTATTTAGTGTATATCGAGCTTTGTATAGAACTCCAATGTTTTTAGCAACTTTCATTGAAATACTATCAATTTGCTGACTCCAAGATTTTCATCTATTATAATTCCTTAAAATTTTGTAAATTTTTCTCTTTTTATGATTGTATTGTCAATGAAAAGGTCAGGTAAGATATTTTGGATTCTCTTTTTTTTAGAGGTTGGGTGAAAAAGGATAAATTTTTTTTTATCCGTATTCAAGGACAATTTATTTTTTTTAAACCAATATGATATTAATTCATTATTCATATTATTAAAAAGTATTTCTATGTTTTCGTGCGACTGTAATAAATTCGTATCATCTGCAAAATTTACGGTTGTTAGGGTAAAAGCTTTGTAAAGATCATTTATGTATAATAGAAATAATAGTGGTCCAAGTATGGACCCTTGGGGGACACCCCATGTTATATTTTTTATTATTTGCGATGAAGATTCTTTGTTATAAACAAATTGTTTGCGGTTACTTAGATAGCTTTTGAACCAATTTAGGGTTTATCTTTTATACCATAGCTCTCTAGCTTTTTTATTAAAATATGATGATTAACAGTATCAAAAGCTATTGACAAGTCAATGAATATGCCTAGTGTGAATTGAGAATTCTTAAATGAATCGGCAATACTGCGTGTTACTTGGAGAATAGCGTGTTCAGTAGAACTGTTTCTCTGAAAACCAAATTGATTTTTATAAAGGAGTTTATTGCCAATAAGATAAGTGTAAATTCTATTATACATTATTCTTTCTAATATTTTTGAAAAGACCGGTAGAACTGAGGTAGGACGATAGTTTGTTATGTTGGTATGGTCACCTGTTTTAAAGATTGGAGTTACTTTGGCTATTTTCAAACTATTTGGAAACGATCCTTGAGTAATAGATGCTTTGAAGACTTTGAAGAGAATATCTTTAATCTCATTAAAAGAATTAATCATACCTTTTCCTTACTGTTTACTAATATTTTAAGATAAATATAAACAACTTCGTCACTGAGGCATTCGTTTAAAGTATCTTGTAAGGAATAATGGTATACCTTGCAGCCACCTATATCTGGATATATACCCATAATGACTTTTACCGGGTTTATAATACGGAGACATTTTATTATTCCGTGACCTATTTATGAAATGCAATTTAAGCATAATTTCATCAAAATTTAAGCATAACCCTTTCATCTGCTAATATAATGACTATTGCATTTATAAAAGATTACTTGTTTTAAAATTCTCACCTATTTTTTCACCAGGTGAGATAATGTTTAAATTAACTATTTAAACAGGTTTACATAAAAATCGCCACTGAATAATACATACCTTCTTCATCTTCAACTATGCAGCTTTTTCTTATATTTACAGTCTCTAGAAACTTACTATGTCACTTCACTTTGTTTTAGCTCATACTTTTTCTAGCGCTCACTTTTATTTAAATCTTTTAATTTTCTAGACTGATTAAAACGAGCTGCTTGATTCACAAAAAGGTTATGGCAAATATTATAAATAAGGACAATTTCTGTGCAGATTTTTTTGTTATGTTTATTATGGCTACTCGTCGGTACTGAACTCGTTGAATAAAAATTAAAACAATCTTTATTATAACAATTGATATAGTCAACTTTATTACCTAAATCAATCATTTAAATTAAGCTACCACGCTCTTGACTTTTTTTCAAACTTTTTGAATTCTACGCTATAAATCTGTCATTATAAGAATGATTTTTATTTGTTAGTGAAATCTTCCTCGAGCAATCACGCACTTTAGCATTTATGTCATTAATAAAATAGGAAGACCTAACAAAAGCAGAATTTTCTTAGTGTGGAAGAATAAATAGAGTATAACTGCTCAATAGTATTTTTTTTTCAAAATTTTTATTTTTACAAACATGTGTTAACATTTGATGGAATATGTATATATATATATATATATATATATATATATATATATATATATATATATATATATATATATATATATATATGTGTGTATATATTATATATATATATATATATATATATATATATATATATATATATATATATATATATATATATATATATATTATATATATATATATATATATATATATATATATATATATATATATATATATAATATATATATATATATATATATATATATATATATATATATATATATATATATATATATATATGTATATATATATTATATATATATATATATATATATATATATATATATATATATATATATATATATATATATATATATATATATATATATGTATATATATATATATATATATATATATATATATATATATATATATATATATATATATTTGTATGGCACTGTGGGCATAGAACAACATTAATCGACATGTTTTCATATTAGAAAATTTTTTTCATTATAAATTACTTAACCCTAATCACAATCTTAACTTAATCACAATTCAAAAATTGTTTATGTACTTTGTCTTTTTCATCTTTTACGGTACATTATTCTTTATCATTTTAATTTAGTATGATATCGGATGATTCTTAATCCGAAATACATAATTTTATATTTATCGTAATAAATATAAATAAATTTTTAACTGCCACTTTTAAAAATTTGTATTATTTTACTAATTGTGAACTGGACTAAATATTATTAACTCACCCAGCCAGCTAACATGGAGTAGCTTCGTAAAGGATCAGTAATCGAATTATATTTCCATACCAAACCACCCAAAGAAACGTTAATATTTAAAAATAACTATTTAAAATTGTTACTTTATTAAAAAAAGAAAAAGCTTCTATTATTCAAAAATAAGTTTTAACTTCTTCATATTTAAAACCAGAAAGGTTTTAAATCTGAAGAAGTTAAAACCTTCCTGAGACACCACACCTCAGCCCCCATAGGTGGACGTAATGGAGAAAAATTTTAAATTAAGCATTAGAATAAAAAAAGACAAACCGTAATTATTTATTTTCCTTCTAAACATTTTTTACATTAAAACTAGTAAAATGTTTATGTTGTAAGATATAAAAACATTTAGAATAAAAACTTATAGTAATTAATTTCATTACGTTCATTTTAAATCTTATGAAAATTTAATTCTATCAAAATTTTATAAATGACTTTTTTGAACAATGTCGCATGTTTTAATTGTTAGCTTAATCGTATCTAAAGAAAATAAAATATTAAATTAAAACTTTAAAAAACTAAATAAAACTAAAGATTCTTCATCTTGTTAAAAGTTCTTTTACTAAATATATAGATTTATTATAAAGATCTCCTCATCAGACTTTGACCCAAGAAACAAAAAATAGCTGACACTATTTGAGATAAATATTTTACTTAAATTACACATCTAAATAAGCCTATGCAGGCTTTTAAAAAATTACAACCCCTTAAGTAACTCATAAATAATTCAAATGAGTTGTATTTGGTAACTAGAATATAACATCCATCACTTGTAATAAACAAACCTATGCAAGCTTTTAAAAAATTACATCCCCTTAAGTAACTCATAAATAATTCAAATGAGTTGTATTTGGTATCTAGAATATAACATCCATCACTTGTAATTTCTGTATAAATCACATAAAGAAACTGAAATTCTTTCCTAAAATATCACATCACCCTTATAAAGACTTCTAAAATACTAAATCCCCTTAAGCAATTCATACAATAAATCAAAGGAATAGTAATTGTCATTTAAAATATTAGATTCATCACATGTAAATTCTGTGTGTATCACAAAAAGAAACTAAATACTTAAAATATCACATCCCCCTATGTATACTTCTAAAATATTACATCCCCCTAAGAATTTCTTTACAATAATTCAAACAATTAGAATTTGGAATTTAAAATATCACATCCCCCCTATGTATACTTCTAAAACATTAAATCCCCCTAAGTATTTCTTTACAATATTTTAAACAGTTAAAGAACTTGGTGCCTAAAATATTACATCTCCCTGTGGAGACTGCACATGTTACAAAAAGAAACTGAATATCTTATTTAAAATATCACATCCCCTCTATGTTTACCTTTAAAATATTACATCCCCTAAGTAATTCATACCATATTTTAAAAGATTAGTTTAAAATATTGCATGAAACTGAAATTCTCACTTAAAAGATCACATCCCCCTAGGTTTAATCCTAAAATATTACATCCCCTAAACAATTCATACAATATTTTAGGCAATTAGTATTAAGTACTTAAAATATTACATCCCCTCAAAGTTTACCTTTAAAATATTACATCCTCTTAAGTAATTCATAAAATATTTCAACCGATTAGTGTTTGGTATCTAGAATATCACATCCCCTCGGTTTATTCATTGTATGTCACAAAAAAGAAACTGGAATTCTTACTTAAAATATCACATCCCCTCTTTGCATACTTCTAAAATATTACATCCCCCTAAGCAATTTATAAAGTATTTTAAACGATTAGTATTTGGTATCTAGAATATCACATCCCCTCGGTTTATTCACTGTATATGTCACAAAAAGAAACTGGAATTCTTAATTAAAATATCACATCCCCCCTATGCATACTTCTAAAATATTACATCTCCCCAAGTAATTCATATAATACTTCAATCGATTAGTATTTGGTATCTAGAATATCACATCCCCTCGGTTTATTCACTGTATATATCACAAAAAGAAACTGGAATTCTTACTTAAAATATCACATCCCCCTTATGCAGGCTTCTGAAATTATTACAAACGATTGGTATTTTTATTAACTAAAGTTTTATATCCCTTATGTGTAACATTTTTTTTAATATTGTCACGCAATACATTACGATCAAATATTTATAAATATGAATTTAAAATATATTACCATTTTATGCTAGTAGAAAAAATGTTTTTATGAATCTCGTTGCGTTTTTATTATGTTGTTTATAAATAATGTTTCGGACGTACTTGATACACTTCTAAGTGCAATGACTCGAAAGCGCATTCTCGTTTTCATTTTTTCTATAGGGATGTGATATTTTAGGCGAATGTAATATTTTATTACAAATCACATAACATTATTCGATTTGGACTTGCTCCAATATAAGAATGTTCATAATACAGGTTAAGTCCTTTATTATTTAAAGTAATATTTTTATGAATCATAAAAATCTTACTTTAAATAATTAAGGACTTAACCTGTATTATGATATAATGATACGCTTTCATTTTACATAAAACACAATCTCTGCTTCTCTTCCGTTGTACGACTATATTCAAGACTGGAATATTTGGGTTAGTAAATGTCAGTCCTGATATTTTTTGGTGTAGTGACCGAAAGTTATGGTACCCATCAATAGAATTTTTAATTTTCTCCATATTTGTTGCTACTTGTGCTTTAGAGGCAGTTATAACACCTTTTCAATAGTGATA